>JANDJT010000050.1:20159715-20175920 GCA_024331685.1 Stegophilus panzeri
TGTGTGTGTGTGTGTGTGTGTGTGTGTGTGTGTGTGTGTGTGTGTGTGTGTGTGTGTGTGTGTGTGTGTGTGTGCACGCACTCTGAGACTAGCTCTTTGCAGCCTGTTCTGGTGTGTAGCAGGTTTAAAGAGGAACAATCAGGCCTGGAACCCACGACAGGTGCGCAGTACATATGTCTCGAGCCGCAGCAACACCACATGACACCAGCGCAGATGAAGTGCTCATCAATGGCCTGTATTCTTCACCCCAAAGAGTTCAACTAAAACATGTTTTTAGCTGAGGCAGCTGTTTAGGATGATAGGCTATATATGCAATATATATGTATATGTATATGACAGCCATATATGGAAACACGAAATGAATTAGTCATTTGAACCTTTTTACACAACACATTAGTAAAAGGTCAAACTTTAGAATCAGACATAACACATAACTTTCTGCAAAATCCACAGCATTCGATTCAAGTGTGTCCTTCTAGACTGAACTACTTCTGCTCTGTAAACCATCCGAATCTCTGCTGTTCGTCTAGAACATCCCAAACATTATGTCACGACTTGGCCGTCTCTCTGTGTCAACAAAGATCAAGTCCAAAGGTCTCATCCTTCAGCTCAAACTCGGACACAAAATCATAAAGACTGTCCTATGTTCATCCCAGGATTCTTATAGACAATATGCTCATACTGAACCTCATTTCAACACACTTAGTACTGCTTGTGCGTCATGAAAATACAGCTCTTCAGGATTGTCCTAAGCCACCTATGAATGGTTTCCAAATCATATCAACGCATCTATGTAATGATCTACTGGGCAGTGCAAATGCACTTAAAGAAATCAAGCGCTTATTAGTTTATTCAGAATACTTCGCGGAATAAGCCACAATGGCGTGTGCTGTTATAGGAAACTAATCAAAGACAGAATGGCTTGAAGTTGTTAGCACCACCATGATTGTTTTCCCGTAACAGTGTAATCCCGAAAGTATTTTATTCCGCTAATACCGCAAAAAAATTTCCAACACCAACAAATAGTTTATTATTCAAGAACAGCACAGCATCATTTTCCAGTTTATAGTCACGATTATTGTTGCGAAATATCCGCAAAACAAGTTCATTCCTGTTCCGTCACTGGTCTTGTTTTTTCCCCCAGTCTTGAAGTTAAATAAGGGAAAAAAATGCAGCTTGTCAGGTTCAAGAGAAAAAGTGCTCCATCCTGAAGATTTTCCCATGTTGGAAAATGTCAAAAATGATCGCTTTACCTCTGACTGTTAGAAAGCACTGAAACTGGAGACTCCTTCCACAAATGCTCTTTGCACAAATGTTTCCTTACAGAAAACATCACCATATTAACAATTACACGTTTTTAAACAGTTTTTTGTTGTTGTTTTTGTAGAATGCCCACCATAAAAGTCCCAGTGAATTAGCTATAACTATAAAAAATAATACCGTATAAGAACGAGCGTATTAATACAAACTCGTGATTCGCCTGGCAGTCGGGACTATTTTCAGAATCTCCGTTATAGAAAATTAATCAACACCGTGTGACCAAATTAGATAGACCAATGGAGACTCCTTCCACAAATGCTAAATAAACGTCTCCTTACAGAAAAACGTCACCATATTAACAATTACACGTTTTTAAACTTTAAAAAAAAATTTTGTAGAATGCGCACAATAAAAGTCCCCATGAATTAGCTATAACTATAAAAAATAATAACATATTAGAACAAGCGTATTAATACAAACCCGTGATTCGCCTTGCAGTCGGGACTATTTTCAGAGCTTCTGTTATAAAAAATTAATCAACACCGTGTGATCAAATTAGATTAGAGAATTCAGTGGATCACTTAGCAAACGATTCGAAGCCAAACTAAACCTGAATGAGTTAATAAGAAGATTCATAAATACATCGCAAACATGCTGGTTTTAGACACTGCATTAGTTATTTTTGCATCTCTGCAATGATTTCTTCATGTGTTGATTGTGGTTGCACTCTCACAGGGCTTTGTTTCAGGGGATCTTCCGTCATAGATTTAAAAAAAGGATCCACACGGAGGCCGTTGGTAGCAGCTGTTCTGTGTGTATCTGGGTGAGAGAGAGAAAAAAATTAAGTTCTGAGACCCTGAAGGGGGGAAGCGAATTGGACACACATTCAAACAATTTAACATTTATAAGACTTTATTGGAATCAGTGTCACGTGCCAGCCGTGTACAAACGCTACTCCACTCTCTCTCTCTCTCCTCCTCCTCTGTTGACACAATATAAATCAGAGGATATTGTTTCAATATGTCTATAGGCTCAATGAGAGACTTCAGAACAAATAGGTTTAGCTTTGTAATTAGACCGCCACATAATTGCAGGTTAAACATTACTCCGTTGAGCAAATGACAAACTTTTGTTCGCTGGCTTTCTGGCAAATATGTAACCAAAACCCTCATCCAGCGCGGGATAATTTCATCACTGTGTGAGCTTAACGCTAACCAAAAGCACAGCTGTCAAAATCGTACAGGCTTGCTCTTGAAGCTGCACAGCTGTGCATTAACTAGTGAAGAATTTCATTCTGAGAAGCTTAGATATGGCATACGGATGCATTTGCAAAAACTCTCAGAGACGTATTTTCATTAGGAGGGAGAAGTGGTTATATTGGAGACGAAAAATTTTGCATATATATTTTGCAAGGTAGAACATTTGCAGCCTTTCTGGTCTGTATTTATTGTACAGTAATAAATGTGACAATTAATTACTCATACAATGCTGAATTATTGGTCGTCAGACGTACTCATACCTTGCTATGGTAAAGTTCTCAGAGAAACACACCAATCTGCTGCTACTGACGTATTTCAGAGATCACAGATCTCAAGCTAATCATCCAAAGTGACTCGCCTTATAGAATCGAACCAACAACAAACAAGCTGTAAGTGGCAAGCAGAAAAAAACAAAACAAAACAAAAAAAACCCCACAAAATTGTTAGTGAGGTTGGCACCCAGCCAGGGAGCCATTATATTTGAAGTAGCCTGCTTAAAAACTGAGCAGCCGTCTCTGGAGCGGAGAAAGCTCGGAGCAACAAGGCAATGGACTCAAGAGGAGCCAAATACTGATTCTGTGGGCACACATTTTCCCACACACACATATGGAGGGTGGGCTTGTTTTCTTGGCAACTGAAGAGATTCTGAAGTGCTATCCCATAAATTGGGTTAATTTGGCATGATTCCTTATAGAATTGGATGGATTGGTAGCAAGGGAAGCCCAGCAGACTGGCTGAGAACGAACTGAAACAGTGTGATGGGATCTGTAGTGCTGTGATCATGGCAGGAACACGAACCTGACAGCATGTGACAGAGCCATAAAGCAGAGGCGTTTGGCAGTCGTGAACGGAGACTCGCAAGACGTACACCGTTCAATTTTAATCCAATCAGTTAAAAGGGAGAAAACGATAAAGAGATGAAAATGTGCAATACTGCCAGAACGGCCCGAAACGGCTGTATAGTAAGTGAAACAAACAATGTAATTGTGCTCGACAGTCACATTATTCAACAACCTAACCGAGGAAAACAAAATACAAACCGGTAACCTGGCTCAATAAGCCAAAATTTTCCACATTGCCATAATTCCCATATGCATTACCTTCTTAGCCAGGAAATGCAAGCAGATACAAACCAGAGCCCAGACACTGATAGAATCAAAAGAGCACTCATTGTGGAAATGAGGAAAACAAACGCAACACAGTATTAAGGTAATGCACTGCAGAATCCCAAGCCAGCTTCAACAACTCTGCCCATTTATCTCGGTCGAAAGCACGGCTGTAACAGGAGGACAGAGGGCACCGAGTCGGCCTCCTGCCACTCACCGAGATGTTTACGAGTTCTACCCTTGCTCCACAACCTCACTCCCACCTCCCCCCTTCCCCAAACCTCTCGCCTTTTCTGACACCACTAATACCAACTATATGAGCCAAAGGGAATGACAATCTCCAAATGCATCCTTGCACGCAGGGCCGAACTAAATAAGGAGAGAGAGAGAGATGTTAAAATGCCGTGTTCGGTGGCACAGCTGCGCCCCGTGTGAAAAGGAGAGTGAAAACAGGTGGGACGGGGGTAATCTTTCACATTATGGTGGTTGATAACACACAGCCTTCCTCCCTGCACTCACTTAAAACGCTGTAATTTAATACGGATTACATCAGACATGTGACATTTGCAGCATGGAAGAAGTGGAGGTTGGGAAGAATCAGATGATGCTAATAATAGCAATTGTGTACCAATGACTGGGGTTTTTGTTACCAGAGGCATTTAGTTAGTGATGTGGACTTTCCAAAAGAAGAGGCTAGAAGTCCATCAAGGGGGATTGGAGGTGTGGTTTGGGATCGTCGTTTTTTTTTTTGTTTTGTTTTTTTTGTTTTTATCATCTTGTTAAAGGTTCAAAAGTTTGGATTGTATTTCATGCCAAATAAAATCCAAGGTCAGCAACATTTCATCCTCAATTTATATTTATTTTTTTTGCACAGCAATCATCACAGCTCTTTAATGGTACTCAAAATACAGTCAGTTTTTTCCACATTACCATCATGTGGTGTATTTTAGAAACCAGTAAAGTAAAGAAATCAAGGAAATTCGGCAGCGGAGGAAAATCTAGGAAGACCAAACATTTGCTATGTCTCCGGAATATCTCTTCTGGTTAAGTAACACATCCCAACACACCCAACATCATGCCTCAATAAGCACTCTAATGACCGAGCACTGCTCCAGCAAGGCGAGAAGACGTGGTTAGCACTCCAGGCATCGAACATTTGACTTATTCTATAGTCATTAAGAGCAGGATACACTGAGCTTGGTGTAATTACACAGGTAGTGCAACACGCAGGCAGTTGGTAGTGGTATTCATCATCGTAATTAAGGCATAAACTGTAAATGCTTCGCGTTAAAAGCAGTGCTGTAAAAGAGCAGTGCCTTATCAGCTGTGGGTCGTTCGGAGCTTGTTGCAACGATCCAGTGCAGCGCAGACACTCGGCAGAGCAGCCTCTGCATTTGCATGAATAATAAAGAAAGCCACAGAGAACCGGGAAAGATGGAGACAGGCCTGTATGAGTCCTCCTCCCTCCCCGTTCCCCTTCCTTTCTCTTTCTCCAGGCTCCGGCATGCTTCAGGTGTTGCACGAATATGATGGTTCTATACGATTTGTCTAATTTGCAAGCTCCGGCAAGGCTTGCACCTGTTGCCCTGCCATTGCCTACAGTCCTGGTTTCTCCCAACGCTGACAAGCACCTCTGGATAATCCATTCTGCTCACAATAGTAGCGCTGCTCTTGCCACCACTGTAGGACAGGGGCATTTTTCTCTCGCCACGCTCTCATATCCGCCATGCCGCTGATGGTTCATTACAGGCCAATTCATAAATATTGTCTCCAGTATTACCATTTCCAGACCCTCTCAGCTCCCTTGAGATTTATTCCCCTTTTAAAATCGGCTATTGTTTTTGCCCCCCCTCATTTCTGTTTTTCAGCCCCTCCACTACCTCCTTGTCCTTCTCGATCTCTTCTCAGCCTAATACATTTTTTTGCCTAGCTGCCAATAACTAAGCCACTATAACACCAGAGACCTAACACCCTGCTATTAGTAAAGCAGTCTCATATATTCCAAGCTGAATCCAGACAAGAGGAACATCAAGTAATCTCAGATGGATAGTGGAAAATGCGAGTCTGCTCACTACTTCAGAATGTATACAGGCACTGGTAGTGCAGCAGGTAGTGTTGATGCCACACGGCTCCAGGGTCCAAGATACGACCCCAAGCTCTAGTTACTGTGCAAAACTCTCCCCTTGTCCACATGGGTTTCCTCTGGGTGCTAGTTTCCACTCACCTCCCAAAAACATGCCAGAAGGTAAACTGGCTACACTAACTTGCCTAAGCTAGGTCAAAGTGGTATGCTTTGATGGACTGGTGACCCATCCAGGGTGTATTCCTGCCTTGCACCCAAATGCCTTGGGTCCACCACGACAATGAGCAGGATGATGCAGCTACAGAAGATGAATGACTGAATGAACAAATACTTTGTGCCACTACAGTGGATTTCTGCCATTGAGGTCTTATAGTGTACAAAGTCTTCTGGACAAGCTCAAGCATACACACCTTGGTACTGTTGTCCCAGCCAAGTGTTTGACAGACAAACTCCTAATGGGAATCTATGCCTACATAAGCTTGGCAGAATGCAGCATATACACTCACTGTCCACTATATTAGGTACACCTGTACATTCATGCGGTTATCTAATCAGCCAATCATGTGGCGGCAACTCAGTGCAAAAAAACAAACAAACAAACAAACAAAAAACATAGATACAGGTCAAGAGCTTCAGGTAATGTTCACATCAAACATCAGAATGAAGAAAAGTGTGTGACTGAAGAATGAAGAGAAATCTCTGTGACTTTGATTGTGGTATGGATGTTGGTACAAGCAGGGCTGGTTTGAGTATTTCAAAAAGTACTGATCTCCTGGAAATGTCACATACAACAGTCTCTCTAATGGTACCAACATCCATGCCATGATCAAATTCACCGAGATCACATTTTTCCTTCATTCTGATGTTTGATGTGAACATTAACTGAAGATCCTCACTGTATCTGCATGATTTTTTTTTTCCCGCACTGCGCTGCTGCGACATGATTGGCTGATTAAGTAACTGCATAGATATGCAGGTGTACAGGTGTTCCTAATAAAGTGCACAGCGAGTGTACATATTTTTATTAGCTCTAAACTGGAAGTACTGCCAAGTCTAGAATGCTAGTATCCAATCAAACAAGGCCTAAAAAAAACAATAGAGAATGCATGCGTCCTGCAGTGTGAGATACCATCTGTCTATCAGTGCAATCCCTTTGAATGTAGGACACCCAGTGATGTTCCAGAGGCCTGGACCCATATGTGCACAACATCAAACAGCCTTCCTCCAACACCGCCAGTGCTCAAGCTCAAGCTATCTGAGGGAGAAGGAGGAAGTGCACTCCATCTCTGTAGTATTAGCCTTGACCTTTCTTATGCAAAGCTAAGGTAAATGTGGAGGGGCTTGCTCTGTTACTAGTGCTGTTTTCATAAGAATGGAAAAGTGCATTAGTACATAAGGTGTGGAATCGCCGGTATCAGTTATTTATTTATTTATTTATTTATTTAAATGGTGCTACAAAAGATGCATAACGCACAACAGAATATATCGCTCATGTCTGTGAAGGGAACCAACTTTTATAAGTTATTTATTGACTGGCCTCGATCAGCACGGCACAGTAGCGTTCAGACGCGTACGCTACAATACGTTTCATCTGTATTGCTCTTGGCCATCCTGCCGTTCCTGAGAGCCATGTAGATTAGCGCTGTTAGAAGCATAATCCTGTGATATGTAGGTCATAGGTGAAATCCACTTCCTAGTTAAAGGTTTCATAGGAAGTCTCTCCATTTTAATCCCTGCACAAGGATCCGGCACTGTGAGCCCAACCCTTCAGTGCTGGCCCTCCTGGGGCAAGAAGGGCTAACAACCCTCGCATTGATCCGAGGAGACACTCAGCCTTCTAACCTGCTGAGTGCTCAGTTCAGGAGAACAATGGAGTTCAGGCCACATCAATATGCTGCCCTATGGAGGGCTCCCCATTTAGCACAGCGCCACTGATGAGGTTAAATCTCCCACCTCCGGCCTGAGTCAGCCAGCCAGACACCTCGGATGTTTAAATAAGCAGCTTCAGTCTGGCTTTAACATTTTAACACCTCGATCTGCTTAAGTGTTCATTGAGATATAGTTTAGTCCAGATTTGTGACTATAAGTCGTCCCACTCTTTCAAATGTAGATGGGGTAAAGGAAGGAAGCTTTCTGGGTAAAAATGCACTGCTGCTCCCATAAGACACTAAATGATGTACAAGTGCATTTATTAAAGCAGGCCCTATAAATCTGAGCCTGGCCTGAACTCCAGGGAGAGGTTAATGGATTACAAAGGGATGCGGTATCGAACCTTCAAGAAGTTTATACACCACATCAATATGTGCAATGCTATTGATCATCTAGACCTTGACAGACAAATTAAATTCATAAACTTGATAACGCACTGGAATATTCGTATTGCTCACGACAGTGGAATGGTGGGGTTTTTCCCTCTTTTTTGCCGTTTTAGGAGCACGCATTATCGTTCGAATCTGCTTAACACAGACCTCATTGGGGGAAAAAAATGCAAGAAGACTGCCGATCATACGTAAAATTTAGACTGAACCGTCCAAGTCCTTTGTAAATCTGTTTCGCAGCAAATGGGCCTTTACACGTAATTCAATTCTGGGCTCGGTGACCATCACTGTTCCCAGCACTGCCTTACAAAGTGACTGGCATTATTTTAACTTTATTGTTTTATTAACCATTTAGAGCACATAGTCAGCCATTAATGATTAATGCATATTAATGTACAGTCCAAAGCAATGCTTCTTTTAAATGTATGTGTTAAAATGTTAGAGCAGTGTATAAGTGGCTCTACAACAAATAAATAAATAAATAAATCAATCAGAAAGTGGATTAAAAAATCTTTTACAACAATAAAACAAGAGAAACGGTGAAGCAGGTGTTAAATCAATTTTATTACAAATATTTACATTTACTCTCTTAAAATTGCTCTTTATCAGAATTTCATTGCGTATCATACTCGCCATCAATTCTCGCCACCGAGCACTACAGCCAGAAGTTCATCATGAAAGAATACGCACATTAACAACTGCACAGACGCTGATGGTATGTGGCACTACTTTCCAGGCTTCCTCGCAGTCACTATTAATGTCCAACAGTTCAAACGGATTCCCTCACGTTTCCCCCAGGTTTTTCTAATTATGAGTAAGCTTTTAAAAATTATAACCGGGTATTACAGTATATCAGATGAATAAACGTTCTTATTCACAATCATACGTCACAGGAATACCTCTTCATAGTCCACTGGTACAAGTCATCTCTAATCTAGACCATAACGAGATGCATGTTGTCAGGCAGGTGGAGATCCTCCGTGGTGGGGCAGCTCAGCACCCGCTGCGAGAGCCCACAACGCTTCACCTGTTTGGGCCATAATCACATTACTCTGAAGGCCATTTGTTAAAAGTGAAAATGTCAGAGCGGAGCAGACATGTCTAATTCTCTCTCCAGGATCTTTCTTGCTTTTTTTCTCATCAGCTGGCGAGTGAGTAATTCTATTAGTTAAGTATTCATATGTTACTCTCCATTTGCATCAGCTGTGGGTTTTTTTTTTGGGTTTTTTTTTTTTTTTAAACTCTTTCTTTTTCCTTGGGACTTAGACAGAAAAAGCCCCACAAAGAGAGAAGCTCAATTGTCAGCACCTCAGCTGAAGAATCCATTGTTTTACATGGTTTAATTACAAAGCCTCAGCACCATTTCATGTTAAGATTATTCACTGTGGGAGGCCTGTATAATTTGGACTGGAGGCTTTGTCATGTAATATAATACAATAGAACAGGCTTTCGGTATTAGATTTGCGATTTTAGCCTCCTTGACATTTCAAGCTGCATGAACTAATACATCTGTTATTTGTCGATCATTTGATTATTAACATACTTCATAAACCAAATCAGTTGCCCAGTTGGAAACAGGAGAGACGTAAGCGAAGAGGCGTTCTTCTTTTCACCGTTGTTCTGTCTCTGTCTGCAGTCCTCACTCACACAATGCCTCCTCGGTGCTCTCCGATTCTCAACACCAGCAGGAAGTAAACCCATCATCACTATAATCGGAAATTACAAGGACTTCCCCCAGACGTGCTAGCTGCTGCGGCTCGCCGTTACGTTATGCTGAGAGAGCACAGCGAGCAACGAACAGATATTTAAAGTCCAGACAAGAAGATGGAGGCTCATGGTGTCTGCAAATATCGAGCCGCTCGGAAACTCAAAATTAGGTCATGTGACTGGTAAAGGTTCTTTGGTGTCCAGGATTTGTTGTTGTAGGCTTTAGTTTGGAATTAAATACAGAATTACATGGATATACAGTATGGACTCGGTACAGACATTATCCTGTACATTATGAGAAACTACACATATTACTGTCAGGGGAAAGGACTAGTCTGAAACGACAAGAGAAACGGCTGAGCACACAATGTTTGCTTAATAATACATAGAAGGTCATAATTCTGTCACCGTCTAATTCCACACTGTATGTTATGTTCTGTGCTTGCTCAGGCACGCAAGAATGTCTGAGCTGGTACTTCAGTGTGTATGTTGAAAAGAAAAGTCACGGCATGAGGGCACTGAACACGAATGAAGAGATTACATCCCATTTGCTTCTTCCCACTGAACTATGTGGCTGTGATTCAGAATAAAATGTGGATGACAGGATCGGATTAAAATCAAATGGGAAACGGAGGAAGAGAGCATATAAAGCAAAAGAAGCGGTAAAAACTCTTTCCTAATCCACCTCACTCTCGTTGCTGGCCCCCTCAGGACGCCTCAGCTTCTCCACTTGCTCGTTAAACTGTCCGTCTCCGCCTCTCCTGTCTTCTGTCTGAACGCTCAGGTGCTCCTCTTCGTCCACGTGGGTCACGTCGCCTTCCTCTTCCTCTTCCTCCTCCTCTTCTTCGTCTTCTTTCCTCTCCTCCTCTCCTTGGACCTCCATGCGGACCTGGTCCTTCAGGTCAAGGGCGAGCATGGGGCCCAGACCAGCCTCTCCATTCAAGCCAAGGGAGCCCGACACGCTGCCCTGTGAGCTGTGGCCGTCTTTGACAGGAGAGGAACTGGCTGACTCGTTACTGACTGGTGAGATATCACTGCTGCTGTTGGTGTGATTGACTGAGGGAGAGTTGGACAGTGCACCCGGCTTTAGAGGGATCTGCCAGGACGGGATTTTGGGGAGGGACGGAGAAGCAGGGAACTGTCTCCTAGAATAGAGAAAGAAATTGAGAAAATATATATTTAATAAAAAAAAAACAAAAGGAAAGGCCAAATCAAACCTTGGTGATTGCAAGATGGTCAAGATTTATGCTCTGTATCAACTCTTAATACATCTGTAGCGAGCCAGGAAAACAATAAATACCTGGTTCACGTGTGTTAGGGAAAAAAAGGAGTAGGGTGCAAAATTGTGAACCATGTGAAGGTTCGAAAAACAATGGAACTCAAATGAAAAGGAACAACAATGACAGCTTTGGAAGATTAAAAAAAATTATATTGAACAATAAAATGATAGTTAGTTAAATAATTCTGTTAAATAATTGTGATGTCATAACATTTGATTACAATTCTTTCACAAAATTAGGAAGGAAATAGTTTTGTTGCACTTTATCATTTAAAATCCACAGGAACGATATTTCTCTTTCATATTTTCCCATTTCAGTTGCTGTTTTGATTTTATATAAAGCCTTTTTAGGAACATTTATTAAAACGATTCAGGGAAGCATGGTGATGCAGCAAGTAGCGTTGCCACCTCACAGCTCACGTGTTCCCCAGTTCGATCTTGAGCTTGTGGTGTTTCTGTGCATGTTCTCCACGTGGGTTTCTTCAGAGTACTCCAGTTTCTTCCCATCACTCAAAAACATGCCTGTCTGTGGACTGGCTATGATAACCTGCCCCTAATTGTGAATGAGTGTGTGAATGTGTGTTCCGGGTGCCTTGAGATGCTCTGGTGACCCTGCCTCGAACCCATGAAACAATAAGTCGGTTTTAAGTCATGATGTTAGTTTTCTTGTTACAAAATTCATCCTTGTTATAATTCTACATATACTACATGTTTGGTAGATAGAGATTAGATTGAACTTTTCACTCAAGTTCATTGGAAATCACTAAGACTGGTAAACAGGATATAATGTATACATCGCTCATTAGATATTATAACCCTTTAACTGAATGTGAATCAAAATAATACTGCTTCTTAGTCACGCAACAGTTCCAACAGTTCTGTTTAAAAGATGTGTCCTTGACATTTAGCCTTTGTATTCACATTAGCTGCAATGAATGCCACGTTCATTCCTGAGCCACTTAAATACAACTGCACTCATGAATTAATAGAGATGTTATTTCACTGTATGTTATTGTACAATATTACAACTAATCTGATTTAAAAAAAAAAAAAAAAAAAAAAAAAAAGCTTTACAAATCCAATAGAGGCCGCTTCTCACAATGACCAGCCCATGTCTCTCTCCAAGTTCCAACTGCCTATTTATACAGATTCTTATGGGGGGAAAAAAGAGAGAGAGAGAGAGAGAGAGAGAGAGAGAGAGATCATGCCTGTTAAAATCAGCACAAAGAATTAATCACAGTTCACAGTACACACAGCGTAGATGTTATAAAATGTAAGCCATTAATGTCAATGATAGCACTGACATTTCCAGCAGCATGAACTAAAAGATCTGTTATTTGCTCCTGATTTCATTAACATACTTCATGAACCAAGTCGCTCTGTTGGATACAGAAGGAGTTGCTCATGAACTTTATGTTGACAACAAAAATATTTCTTTTAAAGCATAATATCCCTTACAAATAATGTCTATTGATAAATTAAAGGAACACTCCAGATATTAACAAAAAAAATAAAACATAAATTATCTATATATCTATCTATCTATCTATCTATCTATCTATCTATCTATATATATATATCTTTTTTTTGGTTAATATCTGGAGTGTTCCTTTAATCGCTGAAATGAAAGAAAGCAGTTATGGACATCACTTATGGACATCTACATGACAGTATGTCTGGTGGGAAACAACAAAATTCTCATTTTAATGTTATAGTTTATCACTTCTGGGAAAACAATAATAAAAACTGATTATTCCGGATTATTATTATATCTAGGCACAACTTTCTGATCAATCAAATAAATTTCCTCTAGAACCATATACGTGCCACCCCAGGAAGCAGCTCTACACTAGTAACCCATTTGCTTGTTAGCTGATTTGCAGCAAAAATTTTCCTGCACAATATTTCATTTAACAGCCATCGCTCAAGAGAAAAGAAATGGTTGGGGTTTAATCATTTGGTAGAGGGAGGAACACGTATGAGGTCATGCTCAAGTTTTCAGATGTCGTCACGCTTAAGTTTTCAGATTCTCCATGAGCTGGATTGAGTAAAAGGCTCTAGTTAATCTGTAAATCGCTGTTCTATATATTTAGCTAGCTTGCAAGCTAGGCTTGTTTAGATTTGGCAGGGATGTGGTGTATCTTGAACTCCGTCGCTGTATAAGTCAAGTCAAGCATTTCGAAATACATCAACATGCAGAGTCAAATGACAGCTAAGGAGCCATTTGATGGGGATTTGAAAATGTTCATGCGAAACCTATTTTGGAAGACAGCTTCTCTTCAGTCAAAAGTATTTGGAAGCTCTAAATTATCCTTTCAGAGACTTTTCCAGCAGAAAGAGAAGAATTAGTGACAATTTTGATATTTATTAGACTACTAGCTTTGACTAGGTTTCTCTCGTTAATGTACAAAACATCTTCATTCATGCCTTTGTGTAACAAGGGATAATGATGAATTTTTTTTTTACTAAACGTGAACTTGAAAGTCGACCAAGTTCAAAGTAAACCAAGGAAGTGCCATGGTTTAGAGTTTGCTTTGAAACCACAAAACCATCATGAAAGCTAAGTAACAGGAAAGACTTTTTGTTGTATTGGCCCATTTTCTAAGACATGAATAAACCTACAGGAGAACAGGTTTGGTAAGAATCTAAACCAGGGCTCATCAACTGGTGGACTGTGGACTGAATGAGGGCCTAGCAAAGTATTTCATGCGGATGAAATCGAACACTCAATACATACTGTAGCAGAATGAATGAACATATGAAAAAAAAAAAAAAAAAAAAAAAAAAAAAAGACTGGGCATGGTTCAGCTTTTTTTTTTTTTTTTTTTTTTTTAACATGAAACAATGTAACAGATCCTGTGTTGCTGCTTGTTGCAATCAGTTTTATTTTTTGTAAAAGATCTGTAAATGACAAACTATTACAGATTTGTTTATATCATTTACTTTCATAATGTTGTCACAAAAAAAAAAAAAAAAAAAAAGGAATTTTTCCACTATATTTTCCCTAATTTGGTTTTGCCAATTCCCACCCACTAGCCAGTTCTTCCCTATCATACGACAGCTTCCAACGAGGACAAGGTGAAGGCTAACACATGCTTCGTCTGAGACACATGAAGCCAACCAACTGCATCTTTCTGAACTGCTGCTCAAGCTACAGCGTAACACACTCAGAGGAAAGCGCTATCTGCCCTCTTCAACATACATGAACTCTCAGATACCCACTGTTATTGACGAGAGAGAGCGAGAAAGACTATACCATAACCCTGGCATGGACTTGTCAGGTTTTGAACTCGCGATCTCCGCTAACTCTTATCTGTCGTGCCACTCAGGAGCCCCTGAAGTACGAGTTTATTTCCCAATTCTAGAGATCTCATCTATTCTGTGGTCAGTCAACATAACCTCATAACTCATGAGTCTTATTTATATCCATGAACTAATCACTAAGGTTTCCCTACCAACCCCATTCAGTCATGTTAGTTGCTTATCTGTACCTGTTTTTCCGCAAGTAATTTTACGCAGCCAGAGCTTCACAGACTTGACCTGAATACTGCTGAGCAACCCTGCTCTTGATATTCATCAACTGCCCTTAGACTTACACCATAGCGGAGTTTTGAGTAAGCAGGTTTGTCCGTTCTTTTCTTAGCACATGAAAGGTGTTGAAATTATTGTTTGTGGTAATTGTATGTACCTTAACGCTGCGATAGATAGAGATTAGCCTGAAAACTCAAGAATATTCCTTTAAGTCTGTTGGGAACCACCGAAAACTTTCACACTTAGTAATAAGAATTAGCTGTGGATTTCCCGGAGTTGCTCTTATGACCGACTTGAAGTGGCATAGGAAAAAACATGACATGACCTAGTATTCAATCATTTCTGTCTCAGTTTCATGGTTCCTCGTGTCTCACTAAGACCAGAGATCACTTGCTTAGCTTAAAGTCAGCAAATCTTAAAGTCAAATGAACACCAATTAACTTGTTCTGAGAGTCCTTAGAGGATGTTGAATCTCCTGGATTGCGCCACATTCCTAGTTACGTCCATTCTGACCGATCGATCCCATCCCATTTCTGAACATGTTATTATGTACACGCATCAGATTTGCAAAAATGCAACACTAATAGAGTAGGCTTTTGCGGAAGTGAAAGACATGGTTATGAGAAAATGATAGCTTTAGAAATGTTTTCCCACACCGGAGAGTGATGACATCAGCTTAAAATCTTTACCACTACTGCTATAAACACATGAAATATTCACGCTTGGCACGCTTCGTTTGAATAGCCGGACAGAAACATGCAATGCGGCAGACTGTAAACATGATGGTGTTTGTTCTCCCATAGCAACATGTACGAGTCAGACATTTAACACACAAAGAGAAAGGCCTCTGAGATTTGCATGAAAACAAAACAAAAAACAAAAGACATATGAACTGGGGGAAAAAAAAAAAAATTAAAAAAAAAAATTCTACATGGCAACTACAGGTGGATCTTAATTTGTAAACATTGCTGAAAGTGAGAAAACCATCTAGGAGTGCTCACCGAGCCTTAGCCTATTACATATTTATCATTTCAATTCAATTCAGTTATATTTGTATAGCGCTTTTAACAACAGACATTGTCCCAAAGCAGCTTTACAGAAATATATCAATTCAGGATATACATTTTTAAACGTATGAATTGAATCATTTATCTGATACACAAATGGACTGGATTTTGTTCAAACCGAGAGACCCATACTGCTGACATTCAAACACATAAAAAGTCAACTTGTCTAGATGAAAAGAACAGAGATACAATTTCATTGTCTTAACATTGTCTAACTTCGATAAAGGCGTATGGTTAATGACTCACAGTGTAGTTTTGTTAACGAAACATCAAATAGTTTCCCCAGACAGTTCCTAGTTTCATCTAGGACATAGCAGGAGCACTGAGGAGCTCGGCCTTTTTCTAAACTTTTGGATGAGGCTCCTCATCAAGCTGGTTGAGATGATGTGTGCAAAGCGTCCTTAGAAATACTTTTCCTGGTCACGGTATATGTGATATTTCATAGTGTTGTTGTTTTTTTTAATCATTGTTTACAGAACAGTGCTGTTGAATTCTCAAATCCCCTTCACAGTGCGCTGAGACAATACAGACACACGTCCAATTCCAGGTTGATTCATAACATTTCCAGTTGACTGGAACGTCTTAATTATTGCCC
>JANDJT010000050.1:20216241-20231037 GCA_024331685.1 Stegophilus panzeri
AAGAAACAATCTGATCTCATTGGGGGGTGGGAGGGAGGGGACGGAAGAAAAAGAAAAAGAAAAAAAAAAAAAAAAAAAGATTAGCAATGTGGGGATAAACATCTGTGTGGACAAAGAAAACATTTTACAAGCTACAAGCGAAAGCCAGAACTATAGGAAATTCTCACCTATTCTTTTTCATTTTTTTTTTTTTTATTGAATATCGTTTAAACAGCTTTATTTTCCTCCTTGTTGCATTTTTAAACTCAATTCGATTAAGTTTAATGACTAATTCTGAATTTCCAGGCACATCTCACGCTTGAATATAATTTACACCACAGAGCTGTTGAATTTTCTTCAGAAGAAAGAAAAAAAAAAAAAGAAAAAAAAAAAAAAATCACACGAGATTAATTAATTAAGCAATACTGCACGAGCAAGAGTATGGTACTGAATACTGTATCAGTACGATTGTGATAGGCCGCGTGCAGTAGGGCGCGTCTCACTCAGCTCCCTAGGTGGTGAATCAGTGTATCGTGTACACGAGTTCGGGCACTGGTTGTAAGGACACAGGCTCACTACACATTAGGACACCGATGACTCGATTTCCGGCGACATGACTACGTACTCGCGTTGTAAAACATCACCACTGGCATTTATCAACAACAGGCAAGACCAATATCTTTCTGGGATTATACGTCATATAGACTTGTTAGCTTAATCACACGCGGTTTTGTCATGGTACTTCAAGCAGGATCGTCGGCGAGTGAGTGGATTTTTAAAACTCATTAAACAAACCGTAAATATAGAACGTCAAATACAGTTACAAATCTCTAATGTAAGTAATCATTTGAGAGCCACAACAACGATAACAAGCTGCTTACATTTGTAGACAAAGTTGGCTGAGAGTTCTTCCACCATAAAATTTTTTTTTTTTTTTTTTTGAAGCTGAGAGGCTTCTGAAAACATGACGTCATTTCCAGTAAGGGATAATAACATAATGAGCATCGATGTTCCCTGGTTTTTGCGGTGCATTGTGGGATTTTTTCAGGGCGCGAACGTTCCGGTGCACTGGAAGCCCTTAAAATGGCCGACTCCTTGATTAGTGCCCTGACTACTGAACGAGGGAGCTGATTGAGATGCACCCGTAGTATATTCAGTATAACTGCATGACTGTTACTGCGATAGTGCTTTTACACAACAGTTCTATGTATAAACAAAACATTTATATCAAGTAACTGACATTTCGGATACAGTACGGCCAAAAGTTTTGTTTATTTTTGCCATGCTAATGGAAACAGATCCCAAAGAAGCTACACTCACTGACAGCCCATCAGCTAGCTGGCAAGCTGCTTGTTGGGCAAACATTGATTTGTACATTCCAGTTAAAGGTGCAGCCGGTGAAATTGGCTTCACTTTGTCCTTTTTATTAACATATCAACGCTTGCCAGATGGCAAGTCAAAAGTTATGTTCATGAAAAATGTACCGTTCGCCATGTCCGCTGATGATGTTGCTAACGCTACTGTAGCAACGGTTTCAGTGGGACGGATGTTAGAACTGGAATTTTACGTGGCGAACACGGACAAGCGGGGTTATACAAACAGCACCCTGAATACAAGCACTCTTCGAACGCCGCTCGTCCAATCAGATCAGTGAACCAGAACTAAATGTTGTATAATTTAACAGCAGCTCCGACTGTAATTCTGACTGCAAAGCAAAATCACACGTTTATATAAACGCACTCGTTCTAATACATATTGTTTCTGTAGTAAAAGCTAATACGCTAGTGACATAATCAAAGACTAATAAGAAGCACATGAACTCTTTCTAGAAGTACACTGGTGTTCCATTCCACCGGCCGAATGGAAATAGACTCAATTTTTAATCAGTATAAACAAAGGAATTACTGTATTACCGCAAATCTGTTATAAGTGTAGTCGTGACACTGTTGGGTTTCTGTGTGTAGAGTATCGTGACACTGTGTTTAGCTGCTGCTGATCAGGGCAATGGGAAAGGGGAGGGGTTCGAGCCCCCTGCTGGGCAAACAAGTCACACCTCTTCACAAGAACATTGGTACAGAGATAAAACGGACAGCAAAACTAAAGCTTTGCTGATTGTATAACACCGTATACAACTGCGAGAATAAATAACATTTAAACCTAATAGGGAACCTAAAGCAATTCTTACAGCCCTGAGTGTTTACTTTCATATTAACCACCACTGCAGAGTGTGACATCACAAATAAATTCAATGCTGAACACGGGCACCCCCAAAACAGGATAAAAAGAGTTTAAAATGTGTCGTTATTTAACAAAGAAAAAGATATAATGGTAGATTATGGTGAGGCTTTCTAAAAGGAGATGTTTATAATTTTTTCAGGAGTCTCCCGTGCCAAAGTTTTTCGCCACAGCGTCTTCAGTATGTAAGGAATTTACACTTTCTGATTTCTCTGAAATATGATTTTTGTTGTTGTTGTTGTTGTTGTTGTTTTACCTTCCACAGAGAGGAGAAAAAGGACACTTGAGAGGGAATGACTGTTTATAGCAGCTTTAATGTAAGTGATAGTAGGAACTAACTTGTCTTGTGGGTGTTCCACAACATTAAATGTGACCATGAATGGATAAAAATGAAGATACATCAATCTTTAATTAATAAATATTGCTAGCGTTGGCAAATATCTGTGATGATATAGGGAGGAAAAAAAACCCACTTCCACTTTGTATTATGCGTATCTCATGATTGTCATTTTCCTATTACAGAACAGTCCATCATGTGTTATATCTTATGTATAATACGCAATTGCGTCATATAGTTATGTATAACATATACGGTTGTGTGAAAAAATAAGTACACCCCATGGAAATTGTTGGATTTATTTTTGATATATTTGGACAAGCAAATATCATCTTTGAAATAGTACCTGTTAATAAAGTTGATATACTTGAATAAAACCACAACATTAGCTTTTTCAATCATTTATTCAAAAGAAATATCAATAGATGTGATATTCTTCTGTGGAAAAAGTAAGTACACCCTTGCCCTAGAAGCTAGTATTGCCCCCTTTAGCAGAAATTACTTCTTGTAGGCGTTTTGCATAATTGTCCAACAGTCTCTGACATCGGCTTGCTGGAATTTCTGACCGCTCTTCTATGAAATATTCTTTCAGTTGCAAGATGTTTGAGGGTTTTCTTGAATGTGCTTCCTATTTCAAATCCCCCCACAACATTTCAGTGGGATTCAAATCCAGGCTTTGACTAGGCCATTCCATAACCCTCTATTTGTTCTTTTTGAGCCATTCCTCTGTGTACTTGCTAGTGTGCTTTAGGATCATTATCCTGTTCAAAAAGGACCACTTTTTCAACATTCGGACAGATGGCCTCACGTTATCTTCAAGCACTCTTTGATATGATGCAGAATTCCTAAATGAATCAATGAATGCAAGCTGTCCAGTCCCTGAGGCAGCGAAACAACCCCAAACCATAACATTTCCACCACCGTGCTTCACAGTTGGTATGAGGTGTTTCTCCTGAAAAGCTGTCTTTAGTCAGCACCAAATATGTCTGCTATTACTGTGCTGTTACTGTGTCCCGTACATTTTCCGAACAGTGGAATGATGTATTTCAAATAATTTGGAGATCTTTTTAAATCCCTTGCCAGACTCATATGCATCAACAACCATTTTTTGAAGGCCTTAGAGAACTCTTTAGATCTTGGCATGATGACACCACACACCTCAATAACAAAGTGAACTCCAGACACTAGATATGAGAGGGGTATAAATAAGACAGGTTCCACCTGCACTCCCTAAGCAGGTTCTAATTTTATGGATTTGAAGGTGTGATAAATGTAGGGGTGTACTTACTTTTTCCATGTGACTGATATGGTTTGTTTGTTTTTTATTTTATTTAAATTGTGAAATTACAACAAAATGTCAATTTTGTGTGTCATTTGATACAGTGCATCAACTTTATTAATAGGCACTGTGTCAAAGAGGATCAAATGTTTGCTTGTCCAGATGCTTAAAAAAAAATATGGGGTGTACTTATTTTTTTCCATATGACTGTATTACAGGTTAAAATGTGCCTATAAATTATTGTTAATATTTATATTAATTAGAGATGCACGGCTGTATCGGCCCATAATCGGTATCCGTCGATAAAGGCTATTTTTCACGTTATGGGCTATCGGCCGATAGTTTAAAAACATCCGATGTTCAGGGCCGATTATATCCTGCCAATCAAAAGAGGGCGGGAAAACACATCGATTTGGTGCTGTGGATAAAGATAATGTCTCTTGTGTAGAATGACGACATAACTACAGATTTGTAATCTCTGAACTGCTAAAATTTTACACCGAAAGTGAGCAGCAGTGAAGCGGGAGTTTCGGCGTAGAGTCAAATTTATATTTATTTTTTTTGCCGTGCTGCTCGAGCTGAATTAAAGCGGTAGTACACCGTTGAAAGATTTAAATAAAGAGGAGTTGACAAAAAAGTATATACATTGCACAGAAAAATATATTTGTAGAGTAGTATATTTCATATCCAGTTAATGTTAATATATAAAAAAGTTTATATTATATTTGACCAGTTTGATGTTAATGAGGAAGTAGAAATGCTTTTGTTTGTGGTGAGTGAATGTGAGTCTAACAAGAGGTTTTGTACAATTCAGTCAATGAATTCTGTTAATATGAATTAATAACATTTAATAAGTTAAGAAATCTTACTTTAATCTTCAGAATTTAGTTCATGTGTTAATGTTAATGTGAGTAATGTGTTTTGTGTTTATGAGACCAGTTACTGGGAAACAACTTGAAATGGAGAGAATAAAGTTTTTATTTGCATTTCCTTCAGAATTGTGGAATTAGTTATTATTCATTTATAAGAATGCATAAAAGGCAGAACTATCGGTATCGGCCGATATCACTCTGAATAATCGGTTATCGGTATTGGCTGAGAAATTTAGTATCGGTGCATCTCTAATATTAATTAATATTATTAATATTTCCTATAAAGGAAATGAAAGTAAAAAGTCACTTTTCCTCGCATAATCCACGATCTCTAAAGCCCGGAAGCCTTTTTGTTTTGTTTTTTAAATCGTTCTTAAGACGTGTCAAAGCACAATTAGTGTCATGTCTCCTGTTTTAATTCCGAGCACAGATTAATGAATCATGGTTTGATGCATTGTGTGGCATACATCGCATGCACATATTGATAAACAGCCCTGAATTTAGAGCGAATGCAAATTTGTGCTCACACCACACTAATCGCAGGTCGATAAAATTGTTCCGATGGATTCCAGGCCTTTAATATTTATGATAACAGCTAAATTAAGTAAAAGCCTTAAAATGCTGGGAGGGAGCATAATTGACAATTGCACTGAAAGTACAGGAGACTTTGTCAATATTAATTTTCTGCATCCCAAAGAAGCGTCACAACTAGTAAGTCATTTATCCACCTCACAGCCAGGGCTGAGCTCTATGAACAGCAAAAAGGAAAAAAAATTTAAAATATCGACCCCTACTTGAACCATCAGGGCCTGCAGCCACAGGGCCGACCTTTCACCCTGCCCCCCCTTTCAAAAGCAAGTGCCCTCACATGATTAGCATTTTTATCCCAGTGTCTGTGGTTCATTATTGCACTGTGTTTAAAAACTCACCTTTTTTCTTTAGGAAAGCTTTTCTGGTAGCCAATGGACTCTGGCGAACTTTGGGGTTCTGCAAGAACTTCACCGCTGTAGCAATCTGTGAAAAAGAAAAGAAAAGAAAGAAAAAAATATCATAAGTGTCAAGTAACCTGCAGTAGTCTTCAGCAAATGGCACGCTCAAAAGCTCATTACAAATAAGAGGTGGAATAATTCTTCCATGGGCAATTACTGTGCACGTCTCCTGCGCCGCGGTATATCATCAGCCAAGAGCAGGAACCTTAGAGAAACTCGCCTGCACAGTAAGTATATGGAGGCTAGACCACCAAACCACTTTAGAGATAAATCTAGGAAACGAGTGAATCAGCAGTTATAAAATTATCCCATCAAGGTTTGCTGAATAAATGGGGTATGGACTTTAATTTGCCATTATCCTCTTTAAGACAAACTCCAAGCCTTAAGTGAGCAGGGACTGAAAATCTATACTTAATGCTGAAGTGCTCATCTGTATCTAATAACTGCTGAATACCTGCCTGAAAACTTCAGCGATTCTTTAAGAAGAAAATGCATTATGATTAAATAACTGAGGCTGCATGTTGTAATGACCATGTGTTAATGCACTAGAAAATTAAATATCAGGACATATGTAGTTGTAAGTGCAGTGGGGTGTTGATCGATTCCATCCTGTTTTCCTTCGAGATGCCCCTTAATTTGCCACTTTAGCATGCTTTCTGCAAGAATTAAAAAAAACCGCCTCCTTCCTTAAACGCCATTACGACACGAATTTGAAGTGGGGGGTTGGGAGAGCCTCCGGAGTGCAGCTTTTAAAGAACAGATAAACATGAAATAACATCTGGAGGTAGGTGGAAGCGCACACTCAAGCTCAGAGCCGAGCGCTCTCGTTATCGCACCTGTGGTCCCCGTGATTCAATTGTAAAAGTCATCCCTCTAATAGGTTGAAAGGTTTTGATTACTCTTCTTTTTCTTTAAGCGGGCAAAAGATAAAAAGTGATTGAGCACACTGCCTGTGGTAATTCATTTTAGGTAATGCATTGCATATACTAAAGACCTGTTTCAATCCAAAAGAATTGCATTTTGGAAATAGGGCCGAGGACGACGTAGGACGGGGCGAGGAGGCCATGAACATAACTCTTCAAAAACAAATAAAAGACACAGCGAGGCGGGGACGCGGGTTCCCTATCGAAACCCGTAATATTGATTTCAGCTTTAATTTACACTACAGACTCTCACCTGGTTTCTTTTTTCTGATCTCCAAGCAAATTATTAAACAAGTTACACCTAATCAATTAAACATTACTTCTACAGCACTTTAAACGATCAACACTGCCACAAGGTCTAATATCGGGCATAATTATTTCTATTTCCTGAACTATAAATATTTCCATATCTATTCGAAACATAATAACCGAAACACAATATTATCGTTTTCAGTTACGCTAAAATGTGCCAAAAGTGCCATCTTTATTTTTTATATAGACGAGCAAATCGACACGTGAACCTGGAATGATCTGCGCAGGTGTTTTAAACTCTCTAATATTAACCGACACTTTCAGGAAGTCCCGCCCCCTTCCTATATCTCATGCGCTCTCGCTTACTGTCATGGTAAATGGAGGAAATTTTACGTCTATTAATGTGAAACTAAATCTATCCCTGTATGTTCGACTTAGCTAACATTAGAGAAGGAGAAGTATATATATCATATACACCGTTCAGCCATAACATTAAAACCGGCTGTCACCAAATAAGCTCCGATTCGTCGAGGCATGGACTCCACAAGACGTCTGAAGATGTGCCGTGGTATCTGGCACCGAGACGTTAGAAGCAGATCCTTTAAATCCTGTAAGTTTTGAGTTGGGGCCTCTACGGATCAGACTCGTTTGTCCGATGTCGGATGGGGAGTTTGGAGGCCTCTGGGTTACCGATCAGAAGGTCATGAGTTCAAGCCCTAGCACTGCCAAGCTACCACTGTTGGGCCCTTGGGCAAGGCCCTCAGTTGTATAAATGAGATAAATGTAAGTCGCTCTGGATAAGGGTGTCTGCCAAATGCCATAAATGTAATGTAAATGTAACACCTTGAACTCTGTCATGTTCCTTTCCTGAACAATTTTTGCAGTGTGGCAGGCCGCATTATCCTGCTGAAAGAGGCCACTACCATTAGGATTTCCTCTGACCCATGACACGGAGATCCTCTAACCCAGTCGTCTATCCATCACAATTTGGCCCCTATCAAAGTCACTCGGATCTTTACGCTTGCCCATTTTTCCTGCTTCCACCACATCAATTTTGAGAACTGACCGTTCACTTGCTGCCTAATAAATATATCCCACCCCTTGACAGGTGCCACTGCAATGAGATAATCAGTGTTATTCACTTCACCCGTCAGTGGTTTTAAACTTATGGCTGATCGGTGTATATCGGTTTACTATATTTATTATCGATGTCATGGTCAGCTCTTTTGAGCCCTAAAATACTAAACAGGCCAACAACGAAGTGTCAAATCTAACACTTACACTTGCAAACAATTACATTACTTTTACAGGGTTTTCTGGGCTACACAAAGATGTGTGAACATTCCCATTTCTCTGGATGAGGTGTAAACGTGTGAGGCTGTGGTTCAGGTGGGTTGTCCACTAATCATAGGGTTGGCGGTTCGATTCCCGGCCCACATGACTCCACATGCCCAAGTGTCCTTGAGCAAGACACTGAACCCCAAGTTGCTCCCGATGGTAAGTTAGCACCTTGCACGGCAGCTCTGCTACCATTGGTGTGTGAGTGTGTGAGTGTGTGTGTGTGTGTGTGTGAGTGTGTGTGAGAATAAGAACCAGTGTAAACCGTTTTGGAACCACTAAGGTTTAAAAAACGCGCTATTTACCATTTAAGCGTGTTCAACGCGGTCACCTGAAACCTGACAGCGGCGTACAGAATGTGCGTGATAAAAACCCCAACGCAGGTCTGAGCAGAACCGTTGCAGTAAAAAACACAAAAAGAGAGAGCTTGCATTCAAAAGATCAACTTCAAAGAGGTTTCAAATGTGAAATGTAGAATGATTCAAAAAGAGAAACCTCACAAAGGAGAGAGAGAGAGAGAGAGAGAGAGAGAGAGTGTGTGTGTGTGTGTGTGTGTGTGTGTGTGTGTACTGTATGTGTGCGTGCACAAATGTGTAGCTGTTGGCCCTGGATTAAACGACAATTGTAATATTTGTGTGGTGGTCTGGGAAAACCCTTCATATGTCACTGGGGCTGAATTCTGGAAAATATATATATATATATATTTTAGGCCGATAATTCACTTTGACATTTTGTCTTTTTTTTTTTTAACAACGACTTTGAAATGTTTTTATTTAGGCTACTAAGCCTTCTAACCTTGCCTTGGGGTCTGCCTGCAGAGATCATGCTGTATACTAAGACAAACGTAGTGATAACTGCAGTCAAGATCTCGAAAACCTCGCTAGCTACGTGAGCTTTTCACCTCTCGCAGCGAGCGCCATGCTGCTGTAAAGCAACACGTCGAAACAAAACGGACTTAAGTCTGATCGCTTCGGTTTGTAGTCAGATTCCGGCTGTCAAAATGTCTGCGGTGCTCCTGTTTCGGTCACGTCATCATGAAAACAGAGAAAAGCACTCACACACTCAGCAGACCTTTAAACTTTAAAATGCTTCAATGACCTAATAAAACATTAATAACAAGAAATTTAGTCAGCAGAACAAAACTGACTGAATGAATCAGCGATTTTTTCCTCTCCGGTTTGAACATGAGCAGAGATCAGTCGAGTGACGGCGGCGATGAAGTAGATTCGATTACGAACGTGGATTTGGAGCGAAATCATTAAATGCGGTTTTGATCTTTTTCACTTTTGGGGGATTTTAAAATAATGTTAGAACTTTACTTATGACTGAGAGATGTGCAAAAGAGAAATGTATTGCAGTTCAGGAAAGTTTGTAGTTGTAAAGGGTTTTCCCAGGCCGCCATACATATAATATAAACTAGAGATGGCATCGAGCCGATAATCTGTAACAGTACCAAGCTGACACCAGAACAAAATGGTGGACCAGATATTGGAACCTGTAACAAATGACAAAGATTGGAATTGGATTTGGGGAGAAAAAAAAAAAAAAAAAAAAAAAAAAAAGTATTTCTGGAACTGGAAATGTTTACATATAAAGAGACTTGATTGGTTTGTCTTTTTATTTTAGGACTGATTTTATGATATTTATCCTTTTAAGTGATTTTTGTGTGAAAATGAAGTGCTTCAGCTTAAAAAAAAAAAAAAACATTTAAAAAGGTTCGTAGTTCTTAAAGAAAACAATATCGGATGAGTATCGGTATTGTCTGATACGCAAGGTTTCGGTATCAGTATCAGAAAAGAAAAAGTCTTATCATGAGATCTCTAACATAAAACTAAAAAAAAAAAAAATCCATGAACCTGTACATGAATGTATACATGTGCACTCACCGAGCACTTTATTAGGAACACTATACTTATACTGGGTACGGCCGGCCTTTGCTCTGAAAACAGCCTTAATTCTTCATGACATGAATTCCACAAGATGACGGAAACATTCCTTTGAGGTTCTGGTCCATGTTGACATGATTGCATCTCGCAACTCCTGCAGATTTTTCCGGTGCACTTTCATGCCGCCGAATCTCCCGTTCTACCACATCCCAAAGGTGATCTACTGGATTCAGATCCGATGAACTGGAGGGCCACTGACGAACACTGAACTCATCGTCATGTTCGTGAAACCAGTTTGAGACGACTTCTGCTTTGTGACACGGTGCGTTACTGTGCTGGAAATAGCCATTCGAAGATGGGAAAATTGTGGCCATGAAGGAAGAAAACTCAGCAACAAGACTCAAATAGTCTGTGGCATTCAAGCGGTGATTGATTGGTATTAATGGGCCCAAAATGTGCCAAGAATACATCCCCACACCATTACACCACCTCCACCAGCCTGGACTGCTGACACAAGGCAGACTGGGTTCCGTTGGTGCCAAATGACCCTAACATCTGTGTGCCTCAGGAGAAATCAAGATTTATCAGACCAGGCTTTGTTTTTTCCAGTCTTCAACTGTCCAGTCTTGGGGATCCTGTGCCCAACACTTCCTCAGCTGTCTGCTCTTAGCTGACAGAACTAGAACCCGACGTGGTCTTCTGCTGTTGTAGCTCATCCGCCTCAAGGTACAATGTGGTGTGCATTCTGAGATACTTTTCTGCTCAATACAACTGTACAGAGTGATTATCTGAGTTACTGTAGCCTTCTGTCAGTCTTTCTGGGTGGCTGTGGCTCAGGTAGTAGAGCAGGTTGTCCACTAATCGTAGGGTTGGCGGTTCGATTCCTGGCCCACATGACTCCACATACCGAAGTGTCCTTGGGCAAAACGCTGAACCCCAAGTTGCTCCCGTTGGCAAGTTAGCGCCTTGCATGGCAGCTCTGCTACCATCGGTGTGTGAGTGTGTGTGTGTGTGTGAATGGGTGAATGAGACACAGCGTAAACGCTTTGTAGAACCGCTAAGGTAAATGCAGACCATTCACCATTTCTGTTTTTTTCTTTATTGCACCATTCGGAATAAACTCTAGAGACTGCTGCGTGAAAATCCCAGGAGATCAGCAGTTATAAATACTCAAACCAGCCCGTCTAGCACCACCAATCATGCCATGGTCAAAATCACAGAGATCACATAGATCACAGAGACCCCCACCCCATTCTGATGGTTGATGTGAACATGACCCAAAGCAGGCTGGCCCATCTCTGCATGATTTTATGCATGACTCTGCTGCCACATGACTGGCTGGTTAGATAATTGCATGAATGAGTAGGTGTACAGTTTTTCCTAATAAAGTACTCATTGAGTGTATATTCTCTCAGTATGTTCTTTACAGTTTAATACACTTGTATAGTTGTAGTTGAACATTCTTCTGCTGTTATATTGTCTATTGTCTCTTGCTCTAGTGCTATAACACTAGAACATACCACCTGGGATGAATAAAGTGTCTTCTCATTATATCTTATCTCAAAAAACGTGTTCTGGATCATTTCTCTCTTTTTTTTTTCTTCTTTTTTTTAATCTCACAGTTACAAAACGGCACTTCCCTCGATTGCTCATGGGTCAGCGGAAACGATACGAGGTCTACGTCTGCTTTTACAGCTTTCCGCTGATGGACGCAGCCTGACATTCTTGCAAACACTTGCCTAAGAGATGAACCTCAAAGTGGGATTACAAATAAGGCAGATGTCCATTTATTTTCCCCGAGTGTTGCGCATGATCTACAGGGAGAAGAAAAGTGCTTTTCTTTGCAGATGACATAGCTGCTTTATGCAAGTTCCACTCAGACATCTCAATCAATTATAACCACATTGCGCAGATTTTAGTCTTGTCTAGTTATTGACGTATAGATCACCCTCGCTGTAGTGTAAGGTAGTAGCGCACAATTGTGCTTTTAAGCGTGAGAGCTACATCACTCTAAGTCAGTACAAGGCACATTTGCTTTGGCAGGCCAAATATTAACCTAAATTAAAAAGGTGGCTGAATGTTGCTTTGCTGAATACCAGTAAATACTCTTTGTTAATAACCATTATTTTCTAGTGTTTCTTGTAAGGCTAAAATTGCTAATGCACTGAAAGTGCTCTGTGTTCTAACCAATAATCTTTACAAATGAGATAAATGATCAAGTGTCAGGGCGCAACTTAAAAAGTGGCGAAAACTCAATCACAGAGGCCGAGCAGCATTTAAGCGGCATGCCTGGAGACAGCGCTGCCACGGTGAGCCTGATGACTGGAGCAAGTCTCACAAATCATACAGCAATCTTATTGAGTTTGGATTGGACAAGGCTTTAATAGAGCACTTTCCCCCCCCCTCACACTTCCCTTAAATTTGGAGGAAGAAGCGCGATCCCTCATCCTAATGACATCTGACCTGCGGTGCTCTCCGTGTTTCTTTTACACGTCTGTTCTGACGCTTTTACATCAAATGAACTTATTTATCGACAGTGTACACTACACTACGTCGTATTGGGGTTTGAGATGTGACCTCATATCAGAGGACTGAGTGAGCTTTTAACATGTAGTAGAGCAGAGAATATGAATAGTACTGAATGCTTAATATATAGTGCCCTCCACTAATATTGGCACCTTTGGTAAATATGAGCAAAGGAGGCTGTGAAAAATTGTCTATATTGTTTAACCTTTTGATCTTTTGTTAAAAAAAACTCACAGAAATACTCTGCTGTCATGTATATCAAACAATTGCAAACACAACACAGGTTTATATAAAAAAAAAAAAAAAAACATCTTTGTTAAATATTTTTAAACAAAAGATCAAAAGGTTAAGCAATAAAGACAATTTTTCACAGCCTGCTTTGCTCATATTTACCAACGGTGCCAATATTAGTAGAGGGCATTGTAATGTTTTATAATGTAGAGCTCAAACAAACATTTCATGTCTGGGATATGAGTTTTGATTCATAGTTGCCCTGCGGATACAGTAACCAGAGAAGGAAAAAAAAAACAACAACTTCTTATTAACTTTAAGAAAACAAAAGCCTTCATTTTATTTGTATGTTTAAACATATTGCACTTCACGGTCATGTGATGGACCTTGACGCAATAACTGAAGCGCACGTTTCCGAAATCCCGAAATCTGGTTACTGAGCGTCCACGGATGTAAGACAGTCTTTTTGACCACATCTCCTAGCTAAAATGTTTGCTGATTTTTTTTTTTTTTTTTGGTTAAGGTCACAAACATGTCATGCTCCAGAATTTGTACTAATGCACTAACTAGCTAACCGCACATTATTATATTACATTATTATAAACCAATATTTTGGCTAGACAGCAGCACAGTAGCTTCTACCTTCTCAGTGGACTCGCTAATAAATATAAGATTCATCCACACCGAAAGAAACATGTCATTTATATTAAAACTCCTACTAATTGTGGGTTATTTTATGAATTTTATGAATTTTCATTTTTGTACCAATATCTTTCACCAATATTCATCTTCATTGTGATTTTGTTTTGCTGTAATTGTTTAAACTATATCTATCTATATATAGATATATCTATATACACACACACACATATATATATTATATATGTGTGTGTGTGTGTGTGTGTGTGTATATATATATATATATATATATATATAGTCTTCTATGCTTAGGTGTCACTGATTATTTTATTCTTTTTCTTGTTGTCATCCTTTAACATAAACCTTTTTGACCAAAAGTAAAAATAAATAAACAAAGGTTTTAATTATTATTATTATTAGAATTATTATAAATCAAATCCAGTGTTATACAAAGTGTTATATAACTAATGTTCTACACAGTACTGTGTAAAAGCCTTAGGCAAATGTAAAAACATGCTTAATTGCAAGGACACAATCAAAAATAATGAATATAAACATTTCTACATAGAAATTATACTACACAGAGAAGTAATAACTAAACAAAGTCAATATTTGTTGCGACAACCCTTTGCTTTGTAAAAATGCATCAGTAGTCTCAGGTACACTTAGTGCAGTTTTACAAAGAAATCAGCTGGTAAGTTTTCCAGAGCGTCTGGAAGAATCTCACACAATTATTCTGGAAACTTTGACTCGCACTTGCTTCCGTTATTCGGTTTGACAGCCTATATTATGTTTTTTGTCTAAAAAGTGGTGTATCATGCAATCATGTTACTTTCTTTACGGACATACTAACATTTTTCTGTAACATAACATTTTCTATTGGAAAGGCAACGTTTTACAATCTAAAAATATAGATATTTTTACTGACTCAATAATGCATAAGTCATAAAATAAACATCAACAATATTTATGTTAAAAAATTGAAGGTGCCTAAGACTATTTGCATAGTGCTGTATGTATTAAATAATAAGGATTTTGTACAACACAATGATTGACAACATCTAAGAGCACTTAAATCAAGCAGAAAGTTAAATAGGAAAAAAAAAATTAATTCACTAATTCAAAAATGTGGAGTCACTGGTCCAAGTGAGCTAAAAACAAAACAATAAAAACTAGAGTGCTCTTTAGAAGATAAAATACTGCCAGCTTTTATGAGCTACTTTTGACCTGCATTTGACATTTAAAAAAAAAAAAAAAAAAAGCCTGAAAAAACCCTAAAGAGAAACTGAGTAAATACATAAAACTTATTA
>JANDJT010000050.1:20237231-20252866 GCA_024331685.1 Stegophilus panzeri
TATACATACACACACACACACACACACACACACGAGCACAACAAACTACTCCGAGCCGCTCACCACAAACACTCCAGCAGCAATCCAGTAATGGATACTTCCTCAGCTCCTCAATTGGTCAAAATGTTTTCATACAATAATTTAATTCAGAAACACTTTTACAAAGCAAGTGTAATCAATTTTAATTAGTTGAATATTTTTTTTTTTCTCCTCCTCCCCCAATCGCATAAAGTTTAATGTACTGCCATCGATCTCCTTTGTTCTTTAATGCAGTGCTGCTTTCCTGTAATTTGAGGCTTTTCTCTCCCCCCCACTCCTTTTACAGTCAATGATGACATTCAGTGACAGTCCACACATCTCTCAGAGTCGGCAAATAAGACGAGTTCGCACACTAATGAAAACCAAACTGGCTAATTCCTTGACTGTAAGACACTTTGTTAATAAAAGGGTTGCTTTCTTGAAAAAGAAAGAAAGAAAAAATACCGTTGTAAAGAGGAAAAAAGTGCTCGTGCCAAACATAAATGAACAATGACAGATAATACTACAATGGCACGTCGTAACACGGCGTTGATGAGACACACAGATAAACACAAAGGCAATCTTGCGCTGCCAATGGAACCTTGCCCTTCATTTCCACAGAAGGGACGACCAGCCTTCACATCCAATTAGCTGATTGAAGCCAAATGAATACAGCACTAATACAGATATGGATATGGATATGAAGAGCTTTGCTGCCGATTGAGAACGCCGCACGATACCGGTGGCTACTTTTCCTTTTCGCCCGTTCTTAAGGCCTACGTAAATTAAAAAAAATATATATATATATATATATATATATATAAATAAATATGCACCCACACACGCACACAAAAACCCGGTAGCAAACTGAGCACACACAGCTGCTTCTCTATCACCAAAAGGCCTAATAGACGTACAGTGCGGTGACAATTAAAGGGAAACGTGCTCGCCCATGATCAATTGATTGGGTGTAAGCTCAACGTGACACTTGGCGAGGACGACCTCACCGGCGGCGGACAGATTGTGACATTCGGCTGACATTATCATCTCCTGACCGCCCGCATTCAATAGGGGAGGATGCTAATCAGGCGTTGTGGATCAACAATTTTGCCGTCTTCAAAAGGCTGGGAATTGGTGCCGTGACCCTCTTGTGGATGGCACCCATTTCTGTCTGTGTGTGTTTGGGGGGGTGGGGGGGTTGTGAGTGAGAGAGACAGAGAGAGATTTAGGGAATGAAGGTATGCGGCAAAACAACAACCAAAACAAAGTGAGTGAAAGAAACAGAAAGCTTGCGAAAGTTGACTTGCAGGGCGAAAAGTGAAAAAGAACACAAAGGAAAACAGCAAAGAGGGAAATAAAGCCTGCAAGAGACAAGACAGAGGAACAACTACAGACAGTGCAAGACAGACAATGAGAAAGACCACGTCTCCCAAAGCTGAGCCTCAGAAGATAACCATCACCATCTACTGGTCTCATGTAGTACTGCAGCAAACGCGCACGACATCAGGATGAACCGGCAGGCCTGCCAGGCTTTTCGCATTAGTCAAAGCTGTCAAGATTGATTAGAGCAGCAGGGACAATGGAGCTCACATTTAAAGACATGCTCAACCCACAATCAGAGGCGCATGATTGGTGCACGGTGCAGGATACTGCTCCTGCACGCAGGGCAGACTGCAAACCTTTCCCTTGTTCAGACTTCCTCAAACTGAAAAGCCTCGATTCTGAAGACAACCTGCATCAAGCAAAACTGATCTTTTTCACCAAAACCAGGAGGGATACAGATAACTGGCGAGATGAAACGCTTGCTGACTCACACCGAGAGGTGCCATTCTCTGAGTTTACCCACAGATTCAGAGAAATGCATAGCTACTGGAGGAAGCTGCACATTCAAAATAAACTCAACCCAAATTTTCTTGCAGGTTCAGCTTACGCGTTTCAGTCATAAAGTAAAACACAATCACGGCTCTGGTTTCTGCAAATTAACCGCTCCCGAAAGACCTCTAATGCGTTCGGTCTAGCACTGTGACCGCTGCGTGGTAATCGAGCTTTCGTGTAACAAACGTGGTATGAAGATGAAAAAAACTGAGAACCGAGCAAGTGTTCACAACAAATCGCAGTTTCTTCGAATGATTGGAAATCATAATGAAAATAGACCAATTAATACGTCATGATAATCACATTTATCACAGTTGTATTCACACGTGCTCATCTTAGATCATCGCGTAACTCTAACATTATTCCAGAGAACATAAAGAACATAAAGTCTAGGTGATTGGTTTTTTTTTTTGGTTTTTTTTTTAAATCCATAACTAAAATGTACCTGTTAGATTTATTCTCAGTTCTCAGATCTTGCAATTAATTGTATTATATTTTCATGATTTGTAGCTATTTTCATATACATGTAGTCAATTCTTAATTGTTTATAAATTGGAAATTATTAATTGTTCTATGTAATGCATTAGAATATTGGCATCATGATATGTTATGTTACATGTTTATTACCAAAAAAAACAAAAAACCCCCCACAATATCGCAGAAATAAAACATATTTCTGAGATATGGTGGGTTTTGTAATAGCTTTTAATAATAACATTTGAACATTTTTCATAACAATTACAAACTGGTAGCTTGAATGGATACAATTTTGCATTGAATTTTTTTTTTTTTTTAACTAAAACGTTTTAATGTAATCGGGAATGTAGTTTGAAATTGGATACGATTTGACACTAAAATGTTTTCATTATACAAAATGTTGTATGTAAAAATAATAATAATAATAATAATAATAATAATAATAATTTAAAAAAAATGCTTTCCATTTACTTCTAAACAATTAATTAATTAATTTTTGCAGATATTACATAAAAGTATCATGGAACTTTATGAATGAAAATAAGCAATGTACATAAATAATTATCATCATCATCATCATCATCATCATCATGATGACCATACCCACTACAGCTTGGTTTTGTGACAAACGTAGAAAAAAAACAAGAAAAAAAACAATGAAAGTGAAAAAATTCACGATAAAACAATCTAATAAGTCATTAATATACTTCTAAATTTATGAATGATTTATGAATGACTCCTAAAATCACACTTGATGTACAGAATAAAACAAGAAAAGCGAATATTCCATTACTTTGCAGTCATCTCACGCAAAATTGTTTGTGTACAGCAGGTGAGTGAACTTCCTGTGACCAGTGGTTTTATGGAGAGCAGAGGTAATACCGGTCCGTATGTGCATGTGAACTGCTCCAGTGTGACAGCATGGCATGTGTGAGTGCAGGGGCTACACTGGCAGGCCACTCGCTGACAGACACACACCTGCTCTGACATTTTCTGCCGACCTTGACTGAGAAAAACACAATGGCTTGTTTTCCTAGAGGAGAGACATGCAAAATACAAGGTGTCCCAAAAGTCTCCATACGTAGAACAAATGAACACTTTTCCGCAAAATGGTCTTCCAAAATGTTTTATATTTAGTTTTATATTATATAGAGTGCTTTCAGATAACCTTTAAGATCAGGAAGTTGTTGCAAGGTTGCAAAAAAAAACACTGCAAGTGTTGAGGACCGACCGAGAAGTAAACATCCACTGACGAAGGCACAACCGACGTGGTGCTGGCAAACATAGTCCCCTATATGGAGACTTTTGGGACACCGTCTAGTACTGAGCTAAAAACACCAGGGATGCTGTATGTGAAGGATGAGGTTGGTATTTAAAGCTAGCTGCCGTTGTGTGTGTTCAGGTAGAGCAGGTGTAAGAGGTGCCATCTGCATACAGTGGGCATTGTGGGCAACCAGCAGGTGCTGTTTCTGTAATGGCTTCAACGCTCAGCTGGCTCTAACCCAAGCCCTGTTTTAACACTGCAAAACATACTTGGCTCAGAGTTGTTTCACAACAAAATGGAATTCATAAAGCTCAATGAAGACAGGAAAAGACGGCATGAACTAAAGATATATACCGAGATGCAATCATGGCCAGTAAACTCCTGAATATCAGAATTCTCCAAAGGTACTATTTTGATTAGTGATCTAATACTTCATACATGCGTGGCACAGTGGTGCAGCGAGTAAAGCAGCTCACGGTTCAAGTGCCCTTGGGTTGATCCTAATCTCAGGTTACAGGTTACTATCCGTGTGTACATTCTGCCCTGTAATGGACTGCCACCTCATGCAGAGTGCATTCCCTGTCCATTCCTAGTGTTCCCGGGATAGGCTCTGGATACACCGCAACCTTGAAGAGGAATGAAAGAACTTAGCCACCTTATACTCCATAGACATGTCTGCAGACATACCTCAAAGTGGAAAGGATTAACTGCAGCCTTTTATTATTGCTCTAATCACGCTACACGTGGTAACAGGGTGTGTTCCGCAGAGCCTTACACTTCCAACAACAGCATCAAAACAGAGCAAGGTTGACTCAGTTAATATGATGGGAAAGAATTACCGTTACTAGAGCCCAGAGGCAATAGGCATTTTCTATAAGCAAGTCCATGCAAAGACTGTTTTTTCACAAGGATCATAAAAAACACTGTTTTTCAGTGACATGGGAAAATGCAGAAGCACAGGTCTGGAGATGCAGGATCAACACTGAATATCTGGAAGTACAGGACCAGGATTGAAGGCCTGGAAATACTGGGTGAAGGCTAAGAGTCTGAAGATTTCAGGCTAGGACTGACAGTCTGGAGACACAGGACTAGGATGGAAGAGCCAGGTTATAATACCAAGATTGAGGATCTTGAGTTATAGAACCAGGACTGACAGACTGGAGGTTTAGAACCAAAATTAAGCTGTCAAGAGATGTAGGACAAGTACTGAAGGTCTGAGATGTAGAACCAAAACTTGAAGACCTGGGGGCAGTGGACTGTGGTTCTTTAGGTAGTATTCAAAGACCGAGGACCTGATGATACCAGGCCAGGAGTGAGGGTCTAGAAATATAGGGCCAACAAGGAAGGTCTACAGATACCGGACTTGGACTGAGGATGTGAAAATACTGAGCCAGGAGAGCTGATAGTTTGGAGATGTGGTGTGACTGTAGCATAACTGAGGAGCTAGAGGTCTGTACTGGTGAAGTCTGGAGATGTAGGACAAGGAGTAGACCTCAGGGTCTAGAGATATTGAGCTAGGACTGGAGAAGCAAAGATGCCAGGCTAGTATTGATGGTCTGGAACCTAGGAATCAAGTAGTAGAGATAAGTTAAGACTTTGGGCAAGGACTGAGGGAACAGAGATGTAGACCAAGGTCTGAGGGTATGGAGAATGTGGGATAGGACTGAGGGTCTAGGAGCTAAACATTAGAACCTAGAGATACTGGGTTAGGAACATCAGTCTGGAGATGGCCTAAATCTGACAGTCTCAAGATATAAAACTAAAATCTTAGTCGCGAATATATGAAGTTAGGACTTGGTGTCTGAGGCCATAATGCTAGGAACTGGAATACAGAGCAAGTGTCTGGAGGTTGTAAGCTAGGACTGAGGCTCTGGACATAGTGGGTTAGAAGTGGGGGTCTAGAGATACCAGGCTAGGACTGAGGGAGCAAAGATGTAGGGGTTGAAATGAGGGTCTAGAAACATAGAGCTAGGTCTGAGGGTATAGAGACCATGGATTAGGAATGAGGGTCTAGGAGGTTGACAATCTAGAGATACTGTGCCACAACTGATGTTCTGAAGACATAAAATCAGGATGCTAGATAAAGATATATAAAGCCAGGACTGATGGTCTGAGGATGCCATGCTAGGATCTGCGATACAGGGCTATGATTGAGAGTCTGGAGGTAGTAAGCTAGGACAGAGGGCTGAATATCTTGAGGCAAACTCTGTGACTGATATTCTGGAGCTGTGCTGTGGCTGTGCCTATACTAAATCCTGGGACAGAAGCATAATGTCAGTCTCCAGCAGCCTCTAGTGCTCATATACAAGGCTGCAACAGATGACTACACCATACATTGTACATAAGACACTGTGAATGGAAATAACAGAAGAACAAAAAACCCCATACAGCTGATCTGCATTTTCTGTTGACAACGTGTGAGAAATTTGTTGTTCAAACTTTAAACAGTTTAAACTTTAAGCAGTGTAAACTGCTTCTTTATATTACCGACTTTAAAGTCTCTTCACTTTAGAGGACTTTACTAAACCTTTCATAATTAAACAAATCTTTTCCCCTCCAGAATATTACTGAGATGTGATCACTTAGGGGGGGTTGGCTACAGTTATATGCAGTGTTGACCTAATGCTGCTCATTTTTCTGGGACTGATAAAGCTCTAATCTCTATGTGCCGCACAGAAACATGGATCCTATTAGCGTTTCTCTCCCATTACTTTTCATCAAACTAAGAAAAACTGACAATTATTAATTAATATCCATTATGCGTGGGGTTTTTTTTTTTTTTCCATTTCACAAAAGATGTTGTGGGGTGAGGGTGAAAAAAATAGAAGCAATTAGCTGAACAAAATCAAAATATTATGTTTGAAAAGGCACTGATAAATGTCCTGGGAGCTCCCGTTTTGGAGTGAAACTAATATATTCATGCTGCCATATTTCATTAAACTGCTATTACAGTCCTGATAGAACTATTAGTCACTTTATTATTAACAACATTAATGTATTTACATTTTTAGTGTACAAGCCTGTTTTCCAGCAATAATTTATGAACTAGACTTCAGATATTTTATAATGTTCCCTCATCTCAGCCCTTTTGTGCTTATTATTGATTATAAAAACAGACTGAATTTTTATGTTTTCCCCCTCCTCCCTTTCCAGATGCAGTCTCTTAATGTGCTGGCAAGGGGCCTCTGCATTAAGAGACTGAAATAAAGTGCATTTATGTCTGAAGCATAACTTCATAATTTACATTGCAACATTTATTAGAGGTGACAAATGAGTGTTTGGTCCACTCGTGCTTTTCCACAATGCAGCACTCATTCAATCCATATAAATTACAGCTGGGATTGTGAGTGCTGGTGCGAATGATCCTATTATATTTATGCAGCAGCACATGCATGGGTCTGGTGTGCTTAGTGTAACAAGAGAATCAGAAGTGCAGGCTGTTTATGATCTAATTCACGTAGTGCTTCTACATACTGTGGAGCCAAACTCCAAGATATAGCGGGGGAAAATAATAACAGAAAGAAGTTTAATTAAATTCATTACCACAGTCACCTACCTATGGGGCACTTACATTCCCTAGTGTGCACTAACTAACTAACTAACTCTAAATCCCATGAAACGGCTTGAGACAGGAAGTCAGATTGACAGCTGTTGTTACACAACAGCCACTAACGTTCACGATATACCACACACCACGGAACCTAAACTAACTCGACAGTTACTCAGAGAACTAGCTAAACATGGAGTTTCACGAGACGGTTTTGTAATTATGCCGTACACGTTTGAGCCGAAGTCCACCATCAGTGGCACCGATGGTAATGGAGAGTAGCAGGGTCGTCACTGGGAGGCATCTCATGAGGGATCTGAATGGTAGAATATATGACTTACTCTCAATGATGGAGCAACTCTGACAGTGTGTAAAGACTGAATCACATTCATACTCAGTCTGAGACAGCAGGAAACTCTGGCACTGAACATCCCTAAGTTGGTAAAACACTCCTACTGACAACTTGCACAAATTCCACCCTCTACAAAATAATGAATAAATGCCAAATGTATTTTGCTCAACCTAGCAAAGCAAAAAAAAAAAAAACCATGAGGGAAGACGCAACGCCACAAAAAACACAGACGAACCATGTTTGCTGCTAATGAGCTGCTACTGTAGAGCAAAACCCACCCCTGGAGGTGGAACATATATACGTTGAAGAGATAAGATAAGATTTAATTGGACGAACACAAGATTCGTACAAGTATGAGTCATTAAAAATATTTGAATCGTTTTAAAAGTGTCACACCATAAACTTCAAACAAGAATATCTACAAAACTATTTTCTATATCGTTTTGCTAGATATACTGTCGTATCGCTGCCTATAACCCTAACAAACGGGTACAAAACACAGATTTTGCCTTCGGGGCACTTTAAAAGCAGAAAGTATATATAAATATCCTTGAATCCAGCAGTTGCATACACGAGTAAACAACTCTCGCCTCTTCCTGTGCTAATATCGTTCAACAGACAAGCACTAAAAGCCAGCGTGTACCATTAAATAATTATTTTAGAAATGTAGTTACAAACACACCATGGGAATCCCTCCATTTAAACAAATAACTGACGCTGCAGGGGAGTCGGTGGATGAATTAGCAGCTAATAACTTACTGCGCAGGCCGATAAGGAACATTCCCAATGTGTCAATTACAAATCGTTCTTCTCTGATTTCCAGAGTTCTAAAAAAAATAAAATAATAATAAATGCTTTAAAGTGAGACGGGAAATTTTGGCTTTCGCACAGAACCAATGAGACCGTTTCTCGCTCAGTGGTTTGATCAAAATGTGCCAGGAATCAGCATGTGATGTTTCCTGTGTTACACCGAGGCCTCCCTACTGACATGTAATAAATAAATAAATAAATAAATAAACAAACCGGCACAAGACTTCAGTCACACACACGTATTCATTAAAGTCAGAAGGCCAGGGCCTGGAATAGAAAGAAAGAAGAAGAAGAAGAAAAAAAAAAAAAAAGATGCTGACATATCAAAGGGTCTCAGTACCTGCATTACCATAGTCGTTTACTTATTAAAGCAGGGATGTTTCCTGTCAATCAGGGGGCCATCACGTCTCCTCATTTGCGGCGGAAAAACTGGCATAATTGCTTCTTATACTAATCAACACAACTTGGGGTAATTATGCCTTGAAAGTGACATTGGAGGCTGAGTGGAACGTGTGTTTGTGTGTGTGTGTGTGTGTGTGTATGCGCCTGACAGGAGAGGCAGCTTGAGACTTCGAGTCTCCCCTCTCTTCTCTCTTGTCTTTCTCTCTGACATGTCTGCTCTTCTCAGAGCTTCCTCCAACATACAAATAAGGCATGGAGGAAACTTATAATATCAGATTGCAGTAATTACAAAGTTGGCAACGGGTTTACAAAAAGCTGTACAGAAGCCTTTCCAGGCACTTGAAAAGCACGGCCGTGCCGCGATTGAATAAGTGTCATATTTCTGTCATCTCTCATGCAAACACGTCATGACACAGCTAGGGTGAATTGGGAAATTATAGATCTGTACTAACCATTCTGCTTGGATTGATCCCTTGGCTAGGATCTTAAAAGTTTAAGTAGAAATGAAAAGAAATGCCATTTTTCCTCAATCCCAGACCTCAAATAAAGGCTTGCTCTTAAAAGTGGCTAGAACAATATGGACACTAAGGCAACAAAACTGGTTTCCAGGAAGGTTCCCAGCATAAGCAGAGGCTCGATCAGTGTGTGGTTTAATATTACAGCATAAAAAGGTCAAAACAGCTTGTAGAATAAAGAAGCAGAGTGAACAGATGACTAACATAATTCAACAACAAAAAAAAAAGATCAGTTAATAATTATTCTTATACCATGACGCTGTTGAATTCTCAAAGCTAATTGGTCAGAATGTGTTGATTTGTTTTCTGTAACAGCAGCTCTGACAGTAGTTCCAGCTGCGAGGCAAATCACAGGTTTATATTAAAGCACATGCTCTAATACAATATCGTTTCTATAGTAACAGTGCGATCACAGGGACTTGTATGACTTGGAAAAGTATGATGTGTCGTTCACTGATGAATTAAAAATTGTAAAATGCCGCGAGAGGAGACGAACGCAACACTTCTGTGGGTTGGTAACTGTAACTTCGCTTCATGTCGGACCGCGCCGCACCAGCCCGGTCCTCATGTTTTATTTCGAAATGAAACCAGTTATAACCAGTTTTACAGTGGAAAGTGCTGAGCAACAAAGACATGCTACATAATTTAATAATCATGTTAATAATTAATAAGCACAGCTATGATACACAGTGTAGTTGGAAAATCAAGGCAATAATGGATGGTGCATCAGCCAGGAAAAAAAACAACTTAATATGCTCTTTAAGCAGAAGAGAAAACTATAGATTAAGACGAACACAATGAGCAAATCACGTCCTGCTTGAATGAGAATAACTGATGGCGAGATGGTTGGAAGGAATTCTTCCCCGAGTTACTAGTAAGCAGGGAGTCAAGCAGAAGCCAGCGTCAGTGGTGCTTGATTCATTCTCCTGGACCGTCTCCTGATGATCGCTTTTGACTCATCTGACAAATCTAATCAAGCTTTCCCACAGGGCTATGAGCATTCTATTAAAGAGTCACATGGTGCGAGTTATCCAGAAATCAGCAGAAAAAGCCTGGGGATAGGGACAGGGACAAGGACAGCAACAAGGACGAGGATGGCGACAAGGACAAGGACAGGGATGGAGACAGGGATGTGGACAGGGCAGGGGCAAGGACAGGGATGGGGACAGGGGCACCAACAAGGACAATGACAGCGACAAGGATAGGAATGGGGCAGGGGCAAGGACAGGGACCGGGACAGCAACAAGGGACAGGGACAGCAACAAGGACGGGGGCAAGGACACGGACGAGGGCAGGCATGGGAACAAGGACAGCGATGGGGAGAGGGACAAGGACAGGGACCGCAACAAGGACAGGGGCAATGACATGGACAAGGGCAGGGATGGGGACAAGGACAGAGATGGGGAGAGGGACAAGGACAGGGACAACAACAAGGATGGGGGCAAGGACAGGGACGAGGGCAGGCATGGGGACAAGGACAGCGATGGGGGAGAGGGACAAGGACAGGGACAGCAACAAGGACGGGGCAATGACATGGACGAGGGCAGGGATGGGGACAAGGACAACGATGGGGAGAGGGACAAGGACAGCAATGGGGACAGGGACAGCTCCTTCAACAAGTTCGAGTTGACAGACAACTTTCACCAGTCACCATCACTCAGTTCAGCAGGCCATGGTCTTGTTTCAGAGGTGAAGTTTCTCTCCAACAAGCTTTATATGGGAAAAGCCAAATTATATGCGAGGTTAATTAGTGCAGTTAAATGTCAGCGCAATTTTGGGGAATGTCATGGGTGTTTTTTTTATTTCCTTTAAACACAACAGAACATGCTGAATTTATCAGTGGAATTGTCTGCACTGGTGTTAGCATGGACAGAGATCAGTGCAGTGAAGGCACAACGATGCAGCTTGTGTTTAAACGCCACAAGTCATTTTTAACTCCAATGATGAGGCAGAGATTGATGTGGATGATGCTGATAATCAAAATGACAACTCATTTCCCAATTTCTTTAGTAGATTATAGGTTATAATAAGCCATAAAATGTAGAATTGGAATGAAATCCGTAATCACAGCTTTTTTCCACTGTTAATGGATTTTTTTTAATTTTTTTTTTAAATGTTATAACTTTATGACTGATGTACGTATGTGCAAAAAGGGAACATATTTATGTGGTTTTCAGAACTATATATAAAGTCAAAGTTTCATTACGTGAAGGGTTTTCCCAGGGCACCACACCACATAACTCAACACCAAAGGTGTTTATGGGGATACCACCGCCACCTACAAGTCTAATCCTTCTTGTTACTAATATGTACGCCAAAACAAGCTTTTAAATATACTTTAAACAAGAAGGAAGCTACTGTATTGGAGAAAAACTTTAACAATTCAGTTCATTTGCTGGATAATTCCATATAAATCCAATAAATATTTAACCACTCGTTCTTGAGATATTACCTTGGACGGACAGAAAAAAAAAAAAAGAAAAAAAAAAAAAAATAGATAGGGCACCGATCCAATAGCCAATATGGTTTGAAAATTGGATATGGAAAAGAAATTTATTGTTGGAAATGGAACAGTTTAGATATAAAGAGACTTGACTGTTTTTAGGGTTGATTTGATTATATTAACGCTGCATACTTAATTATATTTATTATGTTTACAATGTAAGTGATTTTCTTTGTTAGAGATAACTGAAGTGCTTCAGTTTACAAAACAACAAATTTTTTTTTAAAGCTTATCAGTTTTTAAAGAAAACAATTCTCATCTGATATTGTTATCAGCTGATACTCAAGGTTTTAATATCCGTGTCTGTATTATTAAACTTAACTAGCCAACAACTTTATTACATTATGTTTGCTACCACTTTTTTAGCCAGGTCAATTAGGTTTCCAGGCAGCCCAAACATGGGACTGCCAAGCACATAAGAGATTTCATTTGCCAAATGGGCTAGCTAATGATTTTATAGCATGCCCACCTTTGTCTTAGAAAAAGTTGATTGAATCGAATCCTTTATATTGTAAGTAAACATTTAATTGGCATGGTACATGCATCATTGTATGAGAAATTGGTGCATACGATAAAAGTTGAAGAGTAAAAGGAAATTTTTGGCGTAGACAAAACCGTTACGTTATCAGATTACAAAATAAGCTTGATTTCCTGATCAGAAGTATGTCAAAAGGCCTTCGGTATTTCAGCCAAGAGGACAGAATTATAATTGAAAATTGAGTCTATTTAAAAAAAAAAAAAAAACACAATGAGAAAATAAATGGGCTTTTGATGTGGTGAGATGTCCGGCCATAAATCTGCTGCATCTGGACCCCGAGGACTCGGCTTCACTGATCTGGTCCAGAGGGGATGCAGAAAAGCAAAAACCGCAGAATAATGAAATCTGGTCTCCACTCATCTCGATCAACCCATGCTTTTCAAAGAGCAAAAAAAAACAAAACAAAAAAAAACAATCAGTAACATCAAAAAGAGAACAGGATGCAATTTTGGAAAATATAAAAAAACAAAAAAAAAAAAAAAAAAAAGGAACCCAAATAATTCATGCAGATGAGCATCAGTGAGTCAGAGGAAAGCCATGAGATTTCATAGAAAAGCCATTTCTCGGTTCAAACAGGAAACTGAGAATTATGGTTTGTGTCATGCCTCAACTGTGTCAAGAGCATCTCTTACCAGTAAACAAACAAGATGTTCAAGAGGGGATTCTACCAAAATTTAAAAAAAAAAAAAAAAAAAAGAACCACATGCATGAAGGGGGAAAGTCTGGCAACAAAGTGATGCTTTTACAGGAAAAAAAGATGATGATTCACCTCTAATCCGCAATGTGTAATGAGTCAAAAAGGGCCACCTGTGCTAAAGCGAGAGGCCTGAGCAAGCGCGCACCCGTAAACTCATTTTCTGCAGCCGGCATCTGCAGCCCTCGAGAAGTGATCCGAGCACGCACGATAAATCTGACGTGAAATCATAATCATAAAAGCAATTAGCTGACCCTGCGCCGCTCGTCCTTGGACACGACAGTGAGAATTCATACAGAGTCCTCCAAGGATCCTGAAACGGAGGGAGGGAGGGAAGGGAGGGAGGGGAGAAAAGTGCAACACAGCAACAATAAAGCCCTTCCTGTGTCATTAAGCACAGACTCGGAGAGCTCGGGATATGCGAGTGGCATTCGCAAAAACACATCAGTGCACTGAGCTCCCACTTCACAGCGACGGCTCGGGGTTCGGTCAACAAGTACTTGGGCTGATATGTCTGAAATAGGAACAGTTCCCAGGCCTGGCTTCTTCACACGTATTAAACATCATCACACACGTTAAACAGGCTCACGAGAGGTCTCGTTGGATGGCATCATTGCGCATGCATCAATACCAATACTGGTATGGGGTAACGGGGCTCATTTTCACTTTTTCAAAATCCGATACCGTGTGATACTATTTGATGTCATGCTAACGATCAGATGACAAGAAATGACAGTTATCCGGACGTATTTCACAATTAATGATGGCAGTCCAAGCAAACTGTGATAAAACATCCATCCGTCAACATCCATTTTAAATACCGCTTATCCTACACAGGGTCTCAGGGATCCTGGACCCGATCCCAGGGGACTCAAGCACAAGGCGTGGGGACACCCTGGACGTGGTGCCAACCCATTCCCATCGCACGGCACAATCGCACACACTACGCACAATTTGGACTGGCGGAGGAAACCCCGAAGCATGGGGAGAACATGCAAATTCCACGCACACAGGGCGGAAGTGGGAATCGAACCCCCAACCCTGGAGGTCCGAGGCAAACATGCTAACCACTAAGCCATCGTGCCCACCTTAATAAAACATCGTAAACATAAAACTATGTTGCTAGCTGCACATACTAGCTAGGTGAGGGGAAAAAAAAAACTGTCTACAGGCAATCCCTGGTGTGTGCAAACTGCTCTTACCCAGTATTATGTTCTTGACGATCAGCTAATATTGATTATTGACAACCAACGATTCTTTAAGAGTGAAGACAGTGAAATGTGCTTCGCTTACACAACAGAAAAACCATAACTGCATTTTTACATTACTTTTAACTTAGCTACAATTGAATGCCAAAATGTGCATCCCTAATAGAAAGGAATCACCATCCTTTGTCATTTTAACAGGGGGAAAAAAAAAGAAAGAAAGAAAGAAAAACGCTGAAGGACCATTCAGATCTTGGCCCAGTATGAGTAGCTATGATGAACTTCTCTTAGTGGCCATCTTCTTCAATAATTTTGAATTATCTCCGCGCCTCGAGCCCCCATACCGACCATAATTCCCTTTACTGCAGGCCGCTCCAATAAAAGATTACAATTAAAGCAATAATCAAAAGTGGAAAAACAGGCAAAAATGAGATCTAAATTGCTGCAAAGCTTCACCAAAGGTATTAGTGGTTCAGATTTATTACCAGCCACCACCTTCCTCTCATCTCTGGACTTTCATAACCAATATGAAAACGCAGGGCCGTCGTCTTTGTCCTGAGCAGCACCTCCGGCTCCATGCTGCTGTGTTCCACAAGTCCTCACTAAATGAGGTTCATTTTCAAAACTAACACATAAGCAACAGATGTCAGCTGTAACTGCAGGGTACTGAGGGACAAAGCGCTGGCACAAAGGGAGAAATGAAGGGAAAAAATGGGATAAAGTGAATAAGACAGTGAGAGAAGGTCTGATTAAGCAGCTATAATGTTAATGTTGGCATCTTGTCAATTTGTGCCCAAATTCTGTGCTTTGTGATGGTTTTTTTTTTTTTTTTTTTTTAAACCTCTACATGGTGGCGATAGCAGAGGGGCTCCGGAAATTCATCGACTGCTGAGCCAAAACAGATCACTTCAAAGCGCCTTATTTAACGCTCGCTAAATTTTTCATCACAGTCGCTTAATATCCTGGGGAAGGCGAGCTTTTGAAGTCTCAGCGAGACCGGAACGTTCTTCTGACGACGTTCCCCCCTCCCTGCTCCGTTTTACCTCCTCCCCTCGGCTTCTGTATCCCAGGCTTATTTCTTTATTTATTTCTACGGGAGGCCGGTGATATTTGGGGTACACAGAGCGACACCAGCGGGCAGTGCCTGCCTGCCATGTGGTACACATACGTGATCTGGTGGTGGATCTTCCGGTAGTGGATCTGCTCGGATTATTCTTTATACCGGATCTCTGTATCACTGACATGGAACGTTTTATGTCGGACCCAGTTTCCTGTTGCGGCCCTGCCTGTGTAACCAAGCCCGCGATCTATGGGACAATTTCTGGGAAAAGTCGGAGCACCCAGAGAAGACCGACACAGATCCAAGAACATGAAAACTCCACACGGAAAGAACTCGGATCGCTCTACAGGGGAATCAAACCCAGGGCTTCTCGCT
>JANDJT010000050.1:20252966-20263503 GCA_024331685.1 Stegophilus panzeri
CCCCCTTTTACCTCCTCCCTTCACTTCTGTATCCCTGCCTCTTTCAACAGGAGGCCAGTGATATTTGGGGCACAGAGAGCGACCCCAGCAGGCAGAGCTGGCCTGCAGTAGGCCACAGAGTGTATTGTGGTCATCACCTACAACACACGTTGGAGCAAGGGTCGTCAACAGGTGGATTGAGGTCTGGAAACAGACTTAGCAAAGCATTCCAGCAAACCAAACTCGGCATTTGAAAAAAAATAAAAATAAATAATAATACTGTAGCAGATAAATGTATGAAACAGAAAAACTGGACGTAGATCAGCCATTACAGCTTTCTGAACTTAAATCTAGCTTCTGTAGCAAATCCTTTAGCTGGATTCAGCTCATCAGACTAGAGACTAGCGACAGGACTAGAGCTCGGACAGTGGACAGTTTTCATAGACGTGCATAGATTTTTCATTCTACAGGGTGTATGAAAAGTCACGACCCAATGGGAATATGCTGAGCAAATATGTCGACCCAAATTCATTGAGCAAAATCCACAAAACAAACGTGATACAGCAGCCAAGAAAAGAGCATAAAAGGTGAACGTGTAGAGCATATGTTGTAAATAAAAAAAAAAAGAGAAGCATGTGTAGTTTTACTCTCATTGGTTCCTGACTTTTTTAGACACCCAGTATATACCCTTTCTGGTCTGAGTACCAAATCGACAACATGGCTTATTTATTTAAGATGAACATACAAAGAAGTTCATTCTCCCATACATTAAATTCAAACAAAAGTGGTAACATAAAGCATGAAAATCTTATCCAATCTATGAAATATGGTGGTAGTAGTATCGTGGTTTGAGCCTGGGTGGCTTGCCATCATTGATGAAAATGTCAGGACATCTGTCTCAAGAGAAAGTGGGTCATGCAACAAGTCAATGACCCTAAGCACACAAGTCATTCTACCAAAGAATGGTTAAAGAAGAATAAAGTGAATGTTTTGGAATGACCAAGTCAAAGTCCTGACCTTAATCCAAAAAAAATGTTGTGGAAGAACCTGAAGCAAGCACTTCATGTGAGGAAACCCACCAACATCCCAGAGTTGAAGCTGTTCTGTACTGAGGAACGGGCTAAAATCCCTCTGAGCCGATGTGCAGGACTGATCAACACTTACCGGAAACATTTAACTGCACTTATTGCTGCACAAGGAGCTCACACCAGATACTGAAAGCAAAGGTTCACATACGTTTGCCTCTTACAGATATGTAATACTGGATCATTTTCCTCAATAAATAAATAAATAAATGACCAAGTATAACATTTTTGTCTCATTTGTTTAATTGGGTTCTCTTTGTCTACGTTTAGGATGATGTTTTAAGTCATAATTATGCAGAAATATAGAAAATTCTTTCAAGCACCACTGTATATTTCAGATGTACTGTATATTATAACCGTACTCTTGCTCAGGCAATATTGCTTAATTCTAAAAATTCAGCAAATCATTTTTGTTGTGTTAAATATTGTGAATAAGATTCTGTAATTAGAGCGCTGACCCCCACACTGTCAGTGGGATACTTTGCACTCGGGGCGAGGACGTACCTCTGTTTTGAAACATTACATTCAGCAGTACAGCAACATCTACTGTTTGTTTTTTCAGTCCTACAATAAAGTCATAGTGTTGGGCTAAGGTTAGCCTGGGTGTTTGTTTCTATTAACTGTTATTTTCTTCCCTTCATAGTGGCTTATATATGATGAAGCGTCCAGTCTGACACCTTTCCCGAGCTCACGAAAAGAAGCTTTGCAAGTGTTCTTACATATATGATGAACTTCGTTGAGGTTTCAATTTCAGGAGATCCTGCGGACACCGGGTGTAAAATAGCCCCGTTGCCATTATAGAGGACGAGCCGGAGGCACAAGTGCCATTTTGGTTATAATGCGGAAGAGTTTGTGCTAGTAGCCTATTAACAGATATCAATTAAAATGCTGGCCGGTTTTGCCAAGTAAACAAATTATTTTAAATAGTTTGCCTTTTTTCCCCCCAGAATTTAATTTTTTTCTGTGCACACATCAAAAAGACAGCAAGAAGCCCAACTAAAGATTTAACACTGAAGTCAACCAACAAGTGTGAGAAGCAAAGAAAAGACATAATAGATGGAGTATGAAATAAATCACAGTGAGTGGGCGGGGCCTCCCAGAGTCAGAGCCAAGCGCTGGGGCTCGAACATGATTGGTGCTGCAGTTGAGTGACACACCAGAGAAAAGGGCGCAGGTCCAAACCTGGCCTGATGGAGCGAGGTGAGTCAGAAGTGTTTAACGTGACTGGTATGCCCCGGCTGACACGCCACCTCACGCCAACCCTGCCACCAGTCCCCTTTCCTCTCATCCACATCAAATCCTTTCAGACACAGATTTCAATTATTCACCTCATCCAAATAATGCCTTGTGACATGAATTATCCAGGACTGTAATAATCCACTTAACTGGGAAAGAGCAGCTCATCAAAAAGAGAGAAGAAAAGAAAAGAGACTCGTCGGCCAGTTGGGGAAAAGCCAGCGGCCTTATTAACCGACATTTTGAGGAGTGGGGTTTCATATTTCCAAAATTGCCATGAAATCACATTAAACAAAGGAGAACGATTCAGAAAGTAATCATACAGAGACTATAAGCATGTTGTATACACTTCATTGGCCACTTTAATAGGAACACCTCTACAGCTGCTCATTAGTGCAATTATAATGTAGCAGTACAATGTATAAAATCATGCAGATACATGTCATGAGCTTCAGTTAATGTTCATTTCAAACATCAGGAAAAGGGAGGAGGGGGGTCCTAAAACCTGGAAATAAGTTAACATTTTAGCACTTCTGGTTCAATCGTCCCAAAGTCAATGGGATTTTTGAATGGGCTTTTGGTTAAATGCCTGAAATGAGGTCTGTGGTTAACACAAGCTCAAGATATTTTCATTCTATGACTTAAAATCCATCAGTATACCCCACTCAATACCCCACTCAATACCCCACTCAATACCCCACTCAATACCCCACTCGTGATTTTGTTTAGCTTTTATGTGTCTTGAAAAAGGCGGCTGCTAACAAATGGTTAAATCGGACTACAGAGGTTGTCAGGGACGGGACATTAAATGTCATCACTCCGAACAGCAAATCTCATCTACTACATCCTCTTGTGCTCTTGCAAACAATTCCAACTCAAACGTCCCAACTTGTACATTTATCAATTTTTACTATTTTCCGATTGCAGTGCTATAAATACTATCGCAAACTAAAAAAAGTGGTGGTGACGAAATCATGTGACTGTGATGTAGTTCGGTTTATAGCCTTTAACTCTAGCTTTTTACTTCTGCAGATTGTATTTAGGCTTCAAAATTCATGAAAGTTCTGTTCATTTGTGAAGATTATCTTGATGAACAAAACATGTTAGGACCATAAACTTTTGTTGGTCAGAGCTTAATTTCTGAAATAATCTAAAAGCCAATGGAAAAATCCTATTGGCTTTTTTTTCCGAGGGAACCAGGGGGGATGCTAACTTGCAGCGCTCTATGTAACTCAAATAACCACTCTTTACAACCATGGTGAGCAGAAAAGCATCTCAGAACACGCAACACGTCGAATCTTGATGCGGATGAGCTACAACGGAAAAAGACGACATCAGGTTCCATTCCTGAAGCTACAATGGGGACAAAAATCACTGAAACTGGGCAGACTGGACAACATCGCCTGCTTTTTTCCCCCCTAATCTTCATCTTTCTGTAACAATCTTCCATGTGTGGAGGTCTGGGAAAAGCCGTCGGCTGTCGATGCGGCTGAATTTTTTTGCATAACATATTCTTACACCTCTACTTTAATAACACATAAATATAACTCATTAAAATTATGTATAAATACTTGCATTAGCGTGCCAAAGCTTTCTGCAAAGATCATGTCGGGTAGATATGGACGCAGTTTAGGGGCGGGCGATATGACAAAAATATCATATTGCGATACTTGATGACATTTCTACGATACACGATGTGTATCACGATAAATAATATAGCTAACAAACTGTCCGCAAAACAGAAGTCAAATATACAACAACAACAAAAAAAAACGTTAAACTGAGTTTGACGACACTTTTACTTTTGTCTTTAACAAAGAAGATTACGCTTTTCAAAAACGACGTCAAAATTAACGGCATCCATTCAGTACCATTAATTTATAATGATTAAAAACGTGTTTTTTTTAAAAAATACATCACCATACCAACGATATCTCAGAAAAGTGTATCGCGTAATCATTTATCACGATATCGACATTATATCAATATATCGCCCAGCCCTGGTGCAGTTTAAACACCAGTGCGAATAAAAAGATTCTACAATATGAATAAAGATCGGTATAAAGATCGAGACAGTTTTTATAGTAACATTCTTACAAATGAAATGCAAATGAACGCTGCTCTTACGCGGTGTGTCGGATTATAATGTTGGGGATAACCAGACGGTAAAATGCTAGAACTTGTGGTTGAGATACATACAAAAGAGAAACAGCTTTCAGTTCTGTTTATAGTTTAAAAGTTTATAGTTTTCAGAACGATATGCAAGTAGAAACTCGCAAAAGTTTCACCACGTGAAAGGTTTTTCCCAGGCTGTTCCTGATATGATTCTTAAATATAAATAAATACACTGTTTTTAGTCACAAGGAGTATCAATTTTCACGGTGGCCTGGATGGATTGAGACCACGCAGCCAAGCCCAAACACTGAACAATTCAGACCACGAGATGTGTTTTGTTGTATGTGTGGAAAATCTGCATCATTCAGAATTACAATAACGTGTACAGAAACATTTTGTGTTTGTTTCTTGAGGAGGGTTTAGTGAGACTGGATTTGGCATCCAGAGTAAAAATTATTTTTTTAAAAGCCTTACCAGAGTTTCCCGTGGCGGAGCATCTTCTCTGCCTGGAGGTCCACTCTGCAAAGAAAACAGCAGATTTGTATTACAGCTCCACCTAGAGGCGTTCTCTACACAATACACCCAGACCTGCTCTACACAGAGTACTCATCAAACTTCTCATGAGATCTCATTCCACATGTCGAACAAGTTGAGGGAGCAGGTTTTGAGAATACATTATTAAAAACAGCCATGGCGCAAATCCTACAAAGCCTTGCAACATTGTTCACATTTGTTTTTGTTTTTCTTTTAATGCGACTGAGGTTTTCTGGACCTTTTTCAACAAGGTATGTGATAATGGTGTGGTGTGATTTTAATTTCATCTTGTGGAATGCCTATGAGACAAGCTAGTTCCTGTTATAATGTCAGCTGTTACCTGTTCTTTCCTCACCAGCCTCTCTACCTTTTTTTCTTTTTTCTTTTGATAAGCTCATCATGTTACTGCAAAGCATAAACTCATCTCCTGACACCGGAGACTCCTTCCAAAAATGCTAAATAAACATCTCTGTGCAGAAATCTTCCCCATGTCAACAGTTATACGCTGTTATGCGTGTAACACCACATATTGTGTGTGTAACGTCGCTTACTATTAGTCTTAGATTATATAGAGCGTCCAGCATACAAGTCCCTGTGAACGAGCTGTTTCTATGGAAACACTAACGTATTAGAAAGAATGTATTAATATTAACTTGGGATTTAAATTATAGCCAGAACTATTGTCAGAGCTGCTGTTGTAGAAACTAAACATCACCTTCTGACCGATCAAGAGTTTAACAGTGTTATGGGATTAAGACGTCTACAACGGTGAAACAATTAACATAACTTTTCAAGACGTTGATGTATTTTCAGGGTTAAGGCAACTGAAAAGGGTTCCAATATTTTTACATCAGTGTTGCATACTTTTAAAAGAACATATGTGGAAAAGCAGAGGAAAAACACCTATAAAGCAAACTCGCACACCTGTAAATGCCAATGTACACGCCTGCGTTAATGCATATTTACTTTGCGAGGCAGAGAGGGGGATCATGGGTAAATGTGGCATGCAGAAACGTACTAGCACACAGTCCTCCCATGAGCTAACTATGTGCTTTGGGTACCTGTAGTGCAATGCGTTGAACGAACGCTGATTGCGTGGCAGCGAGGCGTGACTGATTGCGTATGTGGAAATGGTTTGATGAAATGTTGTGATATTTCTTCCGCAGGTTTAATCATCAAATTCAGATTAACATCGCTTATTTCAGAGCAATACTGTGCAAGCTACATCTGAAGTGTAAACAATAAAGTGTAAACAACAAACTGTTAAACAATACTGTTTAGCCTTTTGTTGTTTACTTTTGTTGTGTAACAATAACGTGTAAACAACAAAAGGCTAAATAATAATGTGTAAACAACAAAAGGCTCAAAAATACAGTGTAAACAACTAACTGCTAAACAATAATGTGCAAACAACAAAAGGCTAAAAAATGAAGTGAAAACAATAAAACCTCACCACATCAATTACACATAGAAATGATATTGTAATATTGTGTCCAAAGTCCACCTTTAACTTTAATAACGTTATAATGTTATAAGTGGCCATGCTTCCAATTACGAAGCATGGAAAACTTCTCATTAAATATTAAAAAATGGTTTCATAATTTGCAGCCAAATATTAAAAATGACAATTTAATTTATGATTATGTTAGCTTTTCTAATTCATTTTGGTGCCTCAAACAGGAAGGCCACATATACAAAGCAGGGTCGCCGAGCTGGCATTTGACCCGCCACGTTACAAACTACTTGGGCGGTGAGCCAGCACTTCAGGCAACAACAGACAGGTCTGATTCTGCGGAAAAACCAATCAAAACTTCCAGTTCAGTTAGAGGGGTGGGACATTTCTCCTAAAGGGGATCTCCTATGAGCGATAAAGGGTTAACTGTGCTTTGTCGCTCACTGACACTTAATAATCATGAGTTGAATCAGTAGCACTAACATTTCGATATTTTAAGTGACATATTCTGTATTCTGAACTGATTACAGGAACATTCCTAAATTAAATAAGACTTGCTGGAAACATGTTTAACCAAACAGACATTTTCTACAGTGACAAACAGCCTACTGCAGAGTGTGAACATGTCTTTGATTATATTAGAATTAGTGTTATCGGACTTTGTGAACTAATTTCTGCTAAAATCGAAAGCTCCTCCGAATAGCGTGGCATTTCCTCGATTTTGCATTTTGCAAAATCGCGAAACCCCTGGAACGACTGTTTTATAGACAAATGACAGATGTACCTCTTTTCTCAGAGAACTATTTAACTCCACCACTTTTGGAGGAGTGATGCCACCCCTGATTCGAAGTGCTGTGATTCCTGTGATTTGCAAATACTCTTAAATTAAAGCTGAAAACATTTTTGCATAATTCATAAATAATATTTGATGACTGATCCTATGGTGTGTTGATGTGCTTTAATCTGGGCCCTTTGGAAAAGTTTGAACACGCATGTTGTAATACAGCCACCGCACTGATATAAACCTTTGCACCGGAACTACTTTCAGAGCCATTGTTATAGAAATGAATCGATACTTCAATGACCAATCAGACTCGAGAATTTAACAGCGCTGTGTGTGATATATTATAACATAAGAGAAATATTCATGAGCAGTCATGTGTGGAGAAGCTTGAAGGTTGGTCGTATAAGACCAAGAAAACCCAAGAGCAATGTTTTGTTTTGTTTTGTTTTTTTTATCTAAACGTGTACCTCTATTAGCATACTAGCTGTCAGGTCCTTGGACTCTGGGCTAGGCTAGGCTATCAGAGAATGCACGCATAGTTAGTTTCTTAGCTTCCTTATATGTGCAGATAAACGAAGTCTACTGCATTTATCCACACGCCATGAGCAAAACCATCGTTTCAGTACTTGTAATTTAATATGTAATGCTAAAGCTCCCTCTATTAGTGTTATTACTAACGCTATCTGGCCTGCACCTGTCAGAAACAGCTAGCAGATATTAAGTGCGCTAAAAATAAAAACTATAGTGTCATCAGGAGTTGGCCTAAAACGTATAAATTCACATACTGAAAGTTTACAGCACGGGTTTAACTACCTGCTCTGAGTGCTCCGAGGATGCCATCTTCCAATCCAGCCTGTACAGAGTTACATAGAGTACAAGGTGAAGTGAAGTGAATGCGGCAGCGGTTAGTCGAGTCTGGCGCAGGCCGGATAGTCAATCCAGAGCCACGGTAGTGCGCGTATACACGTGGTTTTACGGTCCTGCCTCGGCTGTTCGGACTACATCTCTATCATGGTTCTCCCAGCATACAGAACACTTCTGAAACGGTTCTGGAAAAGGTGAGAACCATCTCAGCACTTCAGGGGATGTGCTGATCAGCACATTTTTGTGTACACAGACTGAAGTATGTTGGACGATAGTTGAACTACCGTCCATCCATTTTTTTGTACCGCATGTCCTACACAGAGTCACATGGAACCTAGAGCCTATCCCAGGGAACACAGGGCACAAGGCCGGGGGGACACTGGACATGGTACCAACCCATCACAGGGCATAATCGCTCGCACGCACGCACGCACACCCATTCACACACTACGGACTTTTATGTATGTATTTATTTATTTATTTATTTTTATCTCAATCAGCCTACGGTGCATGTCTGGGCTGCGGGAGGAACATTTTGGCTCATATTTAAAGTTAACTCTTTATTTAAATTTAGCTTTTTTTTTTTTTATTATTATTTTTTTACGTTGACTTCTTTTTTTAAGGTTAACTGTTTATTTGAAGTTGACACTTGACATTTAAATTGTAATTGTTTTATTTAAATTTGACTATTTATTTTTGTTTGTTTGGCTCTTTTTATTTAAAGTTGGCAGATGCCCTTATCTAAAGTGACTTCCAGAAGTGCTTTGAAATATCTATCAATACATACATCTTCATACTGGTTCACCTGTCAGTCTAAAAACCCTGTTGGAGAGGCTGTATAGGATGGAAAAAAAAAAAAGAAAAAGTTGGCTTCTTTTCATTTAAAGTTCACTCTTTATTTAAAGTTGACTTTTGTTTAATTACCTGTTTGTTTTGTTTACATTGCCCTAGTCCAGTGGTTCTCAGTCTTTTTCAGCATGAGGCCCCCCTTGTTACGGAGAGCAATGTATAGCTCATTTTGTCCTATCAGTGACATTCGGCACGCTGTTGTAGTTTTGATCAAATTGATCGAAGTTCCAATCAAAGGTGGAACGTCCCAGCGCTCCTTGAAAGTACAGCTGGAGAGCCCTCTCTTTTCAGTCCTCTGGTGATCAGATTTTAGCTCAGTTGGTCCTTTGAACGACTTTAGACCATTTGTTGTATTTTTGACCAGACTGACCGGAGCTTCAACCAAAGGTGAAAGATGTGCTTCAGATGAGCTAATGTCCTGCTGCTTCTTAAAATTAGAGTTGGAGATCTGTGGCGTTTTAGTCCTCTTACGGAGAGCAGTGTATAGCTCATTTTATCCTATCAATGACATTCGGCACGCCGTTGTATTTTTTATCAAACTGATCGGAGTTCAAAGGTGCAGATGTGTCTTAGAGGAGCTAACATCTACCCTCCTTGAAAGTACAGCTGGAAAGCTCACGCTTTCCAATTCTCTTTGGGTGACGAGAGATCATCATGTATTTTCCTCTGATTGACTGTCGACCCTGAGTAAAATTGGTCATCTTCAGTCTTCCTCTGTTGGTGTATCTCATTTAGTCCTCCGATTGTATTTTTCTTCAAATTGAGCTCCAGTCCAGAGGTGTCCTATTGCTCATAAGTCCAGCTGTAGAACACTGTCTTTTCAATCCTCCTCTGGTGACTGGTGCTAATCTCAGTTTTTTCTCTGATCAGCTTTTGGTTCATTTTTGACCAAATTTAAAATAGTTTTGATCAGACAGCGAATGGAGCAGGGGTCATTGCCCCTATTGTACGGAAATGTAGAAATCTGCTCTACCCCATCACTCTGGCTCTGTTGATTACCACTCAATTCAGCTTGTCCTGTCTTCTGGAAACGTTCTGAAGATGTTCTTTCAGATATCTTCTCTGAAGTGCAAAACAATTTCTCTCTGAGAAAATGAATAAACGTAAAATGGAGACCGTTTCAGGCAAACTAATACCTGTTGCTCCAAATAATAAGACACATTAATATTTATAGTTAGGGTTGTCAAGATATTACAATACAACATTTTTTATTTTATTTATTTATTTATTTTAAAATCTGTTTATTTTAAAATAAACTGCTGGAGTAGATGCCAAAGGAGTTTAAAGAGAAAATACTGTTCAAAAATATGTTTAAAGGTAACATGATGTCTATAAAAAAAAAAAGATGTTTAAAGGTAACATGATGTCTATAAAAAAAGATGTTTAAAGGTAACATGATGTTTATAAAACAAAAAAAGATGTTTAAAGGTAACATGATGTTTATAAAAAAAAAAAAGATGTTTAAAGGTAACATGATGTTTATAAAAAAAAAATGATGTTTAAAGATAACATGATGTTTATATAAAAAAAGATGTTTAAAGGTAACATGATGTTTATATAAAAAAAAAAATGATGTTTAAAGGTAACATGATGTTTATAAAAAAAAATGATGTTTAAAGGTAACATGATGTTTATAAA
>JANDJT010000050.1:20273308-20327300 GCA_024331685.1 Stegophilus panzeri
AAAAATGTAAAACGTGAGCAGAGTGAAACCAATTTTGTGTATATATATATATATATATATATATATATATTTTATGTGATGCTAATGGTGTGTCTTTTTCAGTGTATTAAAGTCTGCATTTATAGTAACACTGTTTTGACCGCGATTACCACCCCCACCCAAAAACAAACAAACAAACGTGTCCTCTTTTTGAAAACTAGAATATGGTCACCCTATGTTTTTATGTTTGCATGATTCCTCAGGTGCAGAACCTTTATCTGGCCACAGACAGTGACCGATTGAAACTCTTGGTACTGTACACTGGTGAGGATGATGAGAGACTGAGGAAGGCTGCTGCAGGAACCCTAGCAGTGCTCACTGGGGAAAAGCCAGAGCTGTGTGCACGGATCCCCAGCACAGTAAGTTTTTTTCAGTATGTTGGTCCACAAAGCTGTCTGTACGTTTTGCAAGTGAAATATACAGAACAGCCCAAAAACTCAAATCAGGATAATTTAGGAGTTGTTCTTAAAGTACCTTTATTCTGGTTACGTAGATTTCTTAACACATTAACTTTTTTTCCATTTACGAATATTTGTTCAATATTTTGTGGACTTTTTGTTATATATATGAGTACATTTTTTGATGTCACAAAATAGGCTCCATGGCTTTAATTAAACCCATCATGTCTGATATGCAAATTATTAGAGGATGATGTGGTGCCCTAAAAACTATCTACAGGTTAGAGATCACAACAGTTTAAATTGAAACTCAGTTACTGAAGTCTCATGTCTGTTTGTGACAAATTTGAGCTTGTCACCTAGGCATGTAGTGAACAATATTAATATGTCAATAACTGAAATCACAATTCTAATATGTCAACAATTTAAATATGAAACATCAATATGAAGTTTTGTTGGACTGGTACTTCACATTAACACATTTCACTTGTGCCATGGACTCTGAATAGATAAGACTTCTGTTTGACTTTTTGTCGCATGTCATCACAACACTGATCAAACCAGAGAGGGAAAATTATTATTTTTTTAAATCTATGAAAGGTTCCTTTCTCATTGAGTTGCCTTCAGGTAAATAATTTACATAAATTCATGTGACGGGCCACAGCAGAGGATCAGCTACAGACGCTGTGATGGTTCGAGTTTAAAAAGCAGGGAGTTTTTCTTCAGACATTGATCTGCTCTGCTGCGGTACTTTGAGCACTTGTTTTGGGCTGTCTTGGTTTCATCTGTAATGCAGTCTGCCAGTTGATGACCCTTTCCAAACGTAATAGCATAGCATGATCAGTGTATTTGGAGGGAAAGAGGAGACAGGTGAGGATTTCTACCATGCATATTCATAAAGCATTTAGAATAAGAGTATAATAGTGGTAAAGGTGTGGAATCCATGCTACTATGCCATTTTATTAGTTTATTTTGTGTTAAAAGTGATATGATTAATAACCAATTTTTATGTTTAATGGCTGCAAATTATGTTTAAGCTGTGCAATAGATATTTTAAATGCACTTTCTAAGTTTTAGTCTATAAATCTTTACTTCCTATGACATATGAGGACATTTATTGTAGTTATGCCATTAACCTACTCACTTACTGTAAGTAGAGATTGAGACATTTTGTCCTTTTCATATCCAGTGGCCTGTAGAAATCCTTTCCTTTACAATCTACAGTTCATTAATTTTCTTTATGTCTGTTCTTCACTTTAGACCAGTCACTGGTTGGAGATCTTGCAAGCTCTGCTGTTGAGTGACAATCAGGATTTATGTCACCGTGGTGTGGTCATCACACTGAACCTGATGCAGGCAGAGAGGAGTCTAGCTGAAAAACTAATGGAGAGCGAGGCCCTAGAGATCCTCTCTGTCCTGGCTAAAGCAACCGAAGCAAACAAGGCTCCTGTCACTAGAGCAGCCCAGCGCTGCCTAGAGTTAGCTCTGGAGTATGGCCTTATCAGGAGCAACGATGGCAAGACCAGTGGAAAATCTGAACCATGATTGGATGGGTTATCCATTCACAGGAAGTTCACGACAAGTCTTAATTCTAAGTTTGCATACCTTATTTTCAAATGTAATATGTGATTATAGTAAACATTCATGTCTTTAGAGCTCTGCTAGTGGATGCACACTCAAACATAAGACTTGTTAACCGATATCAGGACTGAAATCAGAATGGACAGCAGGGACGAGATTGGCGTTCTTTGCACCAGACATACTTATTTAATAGCACATTTTAATCCTTGATTTATGATGAGATAACAATAGTGTCATTTCACCAGAGTTGCAGCCACCTGTTTCGTAGTAGTGTAATTATCCCCTGCTGAAAAATCCAGAGCTTGTGTGGAGTTTCACATGTTCACTCTGAGGCCGCATAGGTTTCCTCTTGTTTCCTCCAACATCCCCGAAACATGCTATTAAATGCATTGGTGACTTTAAAGTGGCTGTGCAATGGATGAGCAAGCCATCCAGGTTGTATTCCTGCTTCACACCCAGTTTTCCCAGAATAGGCTCTGGATCCATCCCCAACCTGACCATGATGAAGAGGTAGATGAATGAATGAGTGAAAACCAGCATGACTAGCGTGGCCTGTGGTTTTTAGCCACTAGTAGTTGGCCAGACCAAGCTGTATTCTTCAGCAGGGTCTTCACACTGAAAGGCAATACAAATGTAGAGACCAAATATTTAATTCACTATTATTTACTTGCACTGAAGTTTTTTTGTTTGTTTGTTTTTGTTTTGTTTTGCTTATAGTTTTACAGTCCTTCTGCATTCCAGTGAACCATTATATTACATTGTCATGCAGTCAAATGTATGGTATTTAACAGTGACGTAGTCTTGAACAAACGAACCACGACATTCACGATGTTGTTATTGTAATGACAGTGTTTACCACGCTGCCTTTACCTACGCTACACTATTACCGTTCGGGTTTTATATGTTGCAGCTTTTATATAATATTGATGGACCACAGCATAACTAAAAATAAATAAACATTTCATAGCGTGTGGAGATTGCGCTATTCATTGTTTTAAATAAACATATGCTATAAGTAGAGCAGACATTCATGTTGCTCAGTAAAACCACGTGACAAGCCAGATTAGTTGACGTAAGAATGGAGCAGAAACCTCTGTGTTGCCAGGTCCCCAGTTTTCTACCTTACTGGAGTATATCAGAAATGTTTCTTCGGGTTTATGTTCTCTGCTAATTGGGCCATATATAAAAAAAAAATACACGTTTAAAAAATTTCTGTAAAACTTATTTTCTTTGTATTCATGTAGCCTGTAGGCCTATGTTGATAAATGCGTGGTTACTGAAAGTGGGAGAATGGGTGAATTTTTTTTTTAAATTATTCTTGAAATCCTGGTTAAAGGCGACATCTAGAGACACATAACTACACACAGCAATTATAAATATTCAGCAGGCCGGTCAAGTGCAGTTTATAATTGTTTCAACAATTTGTTTTTGTAAGTCATCAAACTCTTCGTCACTGAGGAGGTATCCCTGAACAATTGCTTTGACCCCATCCTCGTCCAAGCCGTTAAAGTCCTCTCTGTTTTTAAACGGAAGATGGCCGGCCAGTTCACACAGTGCCACGTTAAACGCTGATTCCTCTTTCGCTCCAAAACACGACACTCGGGGCCAAATGAAGATGCGCACGCCGTGGCGCTCTGAGGACAGGACTTTATTTTCACTGTCTGGATGGCAGCCTCGGGTCATGAAGACATTGTGGGCAATATTTCTCTCTACGAGAAGGTCAGTGAGTCTACAGACGGTTGTGGCGACGACGCGCGCATCCTCGTGGCCGTCCGTGTAAAACATGAATGCTTTCGGAAAGTCCACAAGCCGGTACAAGCTCTTTTTGGGAAGGATCAGCTCTGTGCGGGCCCACTCGATCCTTAAAGTGTGATTCAAGTAATATCCGTGAAGGTGTAGATGATTGACAGAGGCAAACGCCCCGAGACTGTTAAATCCGACTCGGTATCCGGGATCGGCGCTAAGAAACAAGGACTCGACCCCGAATTGGAGAGCTAGAGGCGTTAAGATCTGAGGATGGCACTGGAAAGGCTCGGGTACCAGCAAGCAGTGCCCAAACTCTAATGGACTCGCGTTGATGATCACAACACACGTGGCACAGGTTCCGTTTGGAGCGCAACCTTTCTCAGCAATCATTTCTTCCGCATTTTGCATTTCAAACAAGATTTCCGCTGAATTTATTTTATTGAAGTTAAAGAGTTTGGGGTCAAACTGCTGTTGAATGCTCAGGATTACCTGAGGTTTTCTCCTTTCGGTGCCTCTCTGAATGTTGAGCTGGGCGATATATCCACACTCACCGGGTAACACGCGCGTCTCCAGATCCCCCAAATGATACCTGAAAAGCCCGCGTTTCATCTTCTCCGCCCAGCCGTATCTCAGGACTACATCAAACCTGGACGTAGCATCAGTCGTCTTTCCATCAGTCCGGCACACGTCGTACACAAAATCCTTGTTGGTGTAAGTGAAAGTGTGCTTCGGACCCATTGCTATACACACAGTGACAATCTGGAGAACCGGAAGTCCTTTCAGGCTTTAAATGTCACTGTGGGTGGGAAAAACACACCCCTGTTTACGACACCTTAAACACTTCTCATTCATCCAGAGTTAAATCGAGATCCTCTGCGTCCTGTTTTTCAGCCACACCAGCGGAGTCCCCAAGGCCCGCTTCTGGGTTGCCAGAGTTGCATGAAGAAAATCATCCCAACTACAAACAAGTTTCTCATTCTAAACAATGGGCCTAATTTACATATTTGTGAATTGTGTACACAGCATTTACACAGAAAATGTGATATTCAAGAAAATCCAGTAGTTCAGTAAAAACCTTTGTATCTTACAAGAGCTCCTGAGTTTGTGTAAATGTACGTAAGAGACTGGGTGGTTGGTTAGGGTCTTACATGGTGATCTTAGATATCTTCTGCATTTTTCCTAAAAGGCAGCAGAGGGCTCTAAAATGAATCTACTTGAATGGCTTGACTTCAGTTAGGCTATATTTACGGTGGTGCTTGAAGGTTTGTGAGCCCTTTAGAATTTTCTGCAGTTCTGCATAAATATGCACATGTCCTAAATTAGATAAAGAGAACACAAATAAAAATGAGACAAAAAATATTGTACTTGTTCATTTATTTATTGATAAAAATGATCCAATATTACATACATGTGAGTGGCAAAAGTATGTGAACCTTTGCTATCAGTATCTGGTGTGACCCCTTTGTGCAGCAATAACTGCATCTACGCGTTTATGGTAACTGTTGATCTGTCCTGCACATCGGCTTGGAGGAATTTTTGCCCATTCCTCAGTACAGAACAGCTTCGACTCTGGGATGTTGGTGGGTTTCTCACATGAACTGCTTGCTTCAGGACTTTCCACAACATTTCTATTGGATTAAGGTCAGGACTTTGACTTGGCCATTCCAAAACATCAACTTTATTCTTCTTTAACCATTCTTTGGTAGAACAGCTTGTGTGCTTAGGGACGTTGTCTTGCTGCATGACCCACTTTCTCTTGACATTCAGCTCATGGACAGGTGTACTGACATTTTCCTTTAGAGTTCGCTGGTATAATTCAGAATTCATTGTTCCATCAATGATGTAAAGTCGTCCTGGCCCAGATGAAGCAAAACAGACACAAACCATGATACTACCACCAGCATGTTTCACAGAAGGGATAAGGTTCTTATATTGGATTGCAATGTTTTCCTTTCTCCAAACATATCGCTTCTCATTGAAACCAAAAAGGTCTCATCCATCCAAAACCATTTTTCCAGTAGCCTTCTGGCTTGTCTACATGATCTTTAGCAAACTGAAGATGTGCAGCAATATTCTTTTTGTGGTGCAGTGGCTTTCTCCTTGCAACTCTGCCATGCACACCATTGTTGTTCATTGTTCTCCTGATGGTGGACTCATGAACATTAACATTAGCCAATGTGAGAGAAGTCTTTAGTTGCTTAGAAGTTACCCTGGGTTCCTTTGTGTCCTCGTAGACTATTACATGTCTTGCTCTTGGAGTGATCTTTGTTGGTTGGCCACTCATTCATTTGTATACAATCTGTCTGACCGTGGATTGCAGGAGTCCAAACTCTTTTTATAGATGGTTTTGTAACCTTTTCCAGCCTGAACAGCATCAACATCTCTTTTTCTGAAGTCCTCAGAAATCTCCTTTATTCATGCCATGATACACTTCCACAAACAGGATCAAACGTTGATAGATCCCTGTTGTTTACATATAATGGGGCACTCACTCACACCTGATTGTCATCCCATTAATTGAAATCAACTTACTCTAATTTCACCTTCAAATAAATGCTAATCCTAGAGGTTCACATACTTTTGCCCTTCACAGATATGTAAAATTGGATCATTTTCCTTAATAAATAAATGACCAAGTATAATATATTTTTTTCCTCATTTGTTTAATTGGGTTCTCTTTGTCTACTTTTATTACTGTGAAAATCTGATGATGTTTTAGGTAATCCTTATGAAGATAAATAGAAAAATTTAAGTAAGTAACTTGACCATGTATACTTATTAATAGTTCTTTTCCACTGTTTTGCTCATTTGGACAGATGGGTGTGGCAATGTCACAATTCAAACTTGATATTAGATAGTAGATGTAGTACTAGTAGATACTAGATGTAGAAATAGAAGGATTGTAACCGGTTTTATTTGCCTCTAGGGGAAATGCCTTTCTGCTTTAAAAAAACAAAAACAAAACAAAACAAAACACAAAAAAACAACCACAGAAAACCTTGCACTGTATTTATGGTAACTATTGTACCATTGGTTTTCTATTGTTCTTCCTTGTTTTATGTACGTTCATAATTGGTGTAATTGTAGAATCATATTTAATGACTGACTGGTTTAATAACTTAATAATAGTGTATATGTAATACTGTTCTAATTATAAAGAACATAAAGAAACTTAAAAATAATATAAGCAACTTGGGACAAATTATATCCTTTAGTTTAGTCATAAATTTAGTCATGTGTGCAATCTTCACCTACTGGTAGCATATGTACAACAATAATGAGCCTACTCAGGTTTGTGTATATTTCTGTTCTCTTTATATAACTTAAGAATGCTTGAGTTTTTATGAGTGATGTGTTTAATTGATTTGTTGTCTGGCTATGATAATCAGTTGGGGTAAACCTAACAATCTATGTCAGACACTGAATGCACAGTACTGTTAGCAGCTATTTTGTGAGCTTCTTTTGAAGTATAAAACAAAATAAAACACTTACAAGCAAAAGTGTGTGTCTGTGATTTGTTGAAGTGGTGTCCATATGAAGCATTGAGAAGATATTTATGGACAGTAATCTTCTTGTGTTTTAAATTTTAAAATGTAATTATTATTATTATTATTATTATTATTATTATTATTATTATTATGTGAAGTATGATTGTATTTCTAGTAGTAATATTGGGTATTTAAATATTTGCTCTCAGGTAAAATGTGGGCATTGTAATAAAGGAATTATGTGCAGCATGGTGTTATATAATAAGAATTGAAATACCCATTTAGCCATTTTTGTGAATACAAACCTAAGACAGAATTGTGATGGTAAATTATTACATTCTATTTTCTGTATAGGGAATGGAGAGAATTACTAAAATCTTTAGTTACAAGGCATGTAATACCTTTTTTCATCCACTGCAGGGGGTTGTTGATCAGTTCTCAGGTTTCCTGTCCGTCATACAGTAGATAGAAAGTTTAGGCAACAGCACTGAGAAGGCCTTTGTGGGATCTGCTGCCACCTAAGCATCCACAAATACAACAGGTTCTCAATGTTCAGTGGACAGGTCTGTCAGCATATATCAGAGAGCAGAAATCCTTGAGAGACCGTTGTATTGCATCAAAGAAAACAGTAAACTGTGCAAATGCCCAGAATGGTGAACACAACCAGTCACAAAAAACAAGAAGAGTAGTGAGATCAGTAATTTGTGAGTATTCGTCAAAATGTAGATTCATTTAGCTAATACTTATTTGGTTCCATGTCACTTGGTAATGAAGTACATTAATGCAGTTTTACTGCAATACTTCATTTGCTCTCATCTGCATTTTAGGAACAGGTCTGCCACCATATAAACTTTGTTCATACTCATTCATTCATCTTCACTTTATCTGGAACTTATCCTGGGAACAGTGAGCATGAGGCAGGAATACACTCTGGATTAGATGCCAGTCCACACACACATTCGTACACTTCCCATTCACTCCCAGGGGCAATTTAAAATAGCTAATTGTCTTATCAGCATATTTTGGGGAAGTAGGAAGAAAAGTTTTTCCAAAGGAAACCTACATGGGCACAGGGTGAACATCCACAGTTCACAGAAACACCACACAGACAGTAACCCGAGCTCAGAATTGAACCGCGGACCTGTGGAGCAGTGAGACCTCCTGTCTGATTATACTGGGTAATAAATTAAAACAACTATTCTTGTTAAAACAACTATACTGTTAACCAGGCACAACCAGATACTTTGACAGAATTATATTGGTGAAAATAGTAGAATCTGAAAACAGAAAGGTTACATTTCTATAGTACATGCATCATAACAGCAACTGTATGCGCCACCTTCATATTCATCATAAATGTGCTCTAACCAAAAAATATTTAGTTAATAGCAATCCTGTGGTCAGAAACGGACTCTGGTGTAGTTCTAGAAGATAAGTAGCACAAATTGTTCATGGAAAAAAGGCTATAGTTAGTATAATGTATACTTACCAAATGGACCAATAGGTTAGAAATATGGTGACACAAAATGTAAACAAACCTCTTGTAAATGCATGAATTCGTGGAAATCAGCCAAGCATGGAGCGAAATAATAGGTTTCTAATTATATAATTAAACAGATTAAAATGTCAATTATTTTTTTAAATTCTTTATCCAGATATCTAGAATATATTGTATTTCTGCAGCACTCATTCTGTCTGGCACTCATTTAGTCAGTTTAGCCAACTTACATTTAAAAAACTGTTTCTTTGGTTCATTTTTTGCACCAGTGTGTAAGCTGTGTTCACACTTGCCCAAACAAACCGAAACCAATGGGGATAAACACACCTGGGTTCAATTAAAACTGAGTAAATATTGCATGGGTAGCACAGTGCTACAGCAGGTAGTGTTGCTGCCTCACAGCTACAGCTCAAATTATTGTTTGTGTAGAAGATGAATGAATGAATATTGCATAGGTAAAAGGCCAGAAGGTGTGTGTGTGGTGTTTTATACCTGGTACCAGCACAATGAATACTACTATGCCATTCCTGTTTAGGTGTCACTGCTGACCATGTTCACTGTGCAAATAATATCTATGTAACAAATGCCGTAGAAAGACAATAGTAAGAAATACACTGGAGTCATTCTGAAAGAAAAAAGAAATTTAAAAGAAAATTAAAACAAAATTTAAGGCAACCTGAGTAAACACAAAATACAGTTTTTTAATGAGAATGTTATTTCTTGAAGTAAAAAAGTTATCCAATACCTGGATAAAATTTATGAAACTGCATTCATAATGGGGTTCAGCTGGACTAGACGCAACCAGGCCTGATTACTGCAAACCCTGTTCAATCAAATAAACACTTAAATAAAACTTTTTCAACAGCATGAGGTTGGTTAAAAGATCTTACCCAGAAACACACTAAACCAAAGTTGAAAGAAATTCCAGAAATATTGAGGAAGAAGGTGATTGAAATACCTCAGTCTAAGAAGGGTTACAAAGCTATTTCAAAGAACCACAGTGAGAGCCATTATCTCCAACTGGAAAAACTCGGCACAGTATTGAACTTTCCCAGAAGAGGCGAATCTTCCAAAATTTCTCCAAGAGCACAGCAACTACTCATCCAGGAAGTAACAAAAGAGCCAAGGACAACATTAAAGGTACTACAGGCCTCTTTTGAATCAACAAAGGTCACTGTTCATGACTGCACTGTCAGAAAGACACTGGACAAATATGGCACCCATGGAAGAGTGGCGAGGTGAAAACCACTGCTAACCCAGAAGAACATTAAGGCTCATCTGAATTTTGCCAAAACACACCTGGATGATCCTCAAAGCTTTTGGGAGAATGTTCTGTGGATTGATGACTCAAAAGTGGAACTGTTTGGAAGACAGGGGTCCCGTTACATCTGGCATAAACAAAACACAGAATTCCACAAAAAGAAAATCATAACTATGGTCAAGCATGGGGGTGGAAGTGTGATGGTGTGGGGATGCTTTGCTGCTTCAGGACCTGGGCAACTTTCAATAATTGAGGGAAACATTAATTCTGCCGTCTACCAGAAAATCCTAAAGGAGAATGTCCGGTCTTCAGTCTATAAGTCGAAACACAAACGCAACTGGATTATGCAGCAAGACAATGATCCAAAGCATAGGAGTAAGTCCTAGTCCTAGAAGTAAGTGAAAGACTGATCTCCAGTTAAAATCAAAGTGGTTGCAGTTATTGCTGCTAAAGCTGGCACAGTCAGATTTTAAGTTTAAGGGGGCAATTAGTTTTTCACATGGTGATAGGTGTTGGATAACTTTTTTTGCTTCAATAAAATAATCAAATAAATAAAAACTGTATTGTGTGTTTACTCAGGTTGCCTTTGTTTTGTGTTGTATTTCATTTGAAGATCTAAAACTATTTGTATGAGATATACACAAAAACAGAAGCAATCAGGATGGGGAAAATACTTTTTCACAGCACTGTAAGTTAAACATACAGTACATTGTTCGATTTGGAATGGAAAACTGACTCGAGACAAGAGCACTGATCAGTCCATACAGGATTTCGCTGAGTTTTTTTGTGATCGTTGCGGCCAAAAATGCTCGATTTTGCTGCGGCTTTTTTCTATTTTGTGCTTTTTTGCGGAACACTACTTCAATTGGTGAAATTGCAATTGAGCGAAATAGTTTCGCGCGGTCTTTCGCAGTGATGTTTGTTGGTAAATGAGACCTTTTAGCTGTACTCATGTTCGACGCACGTGAATCGAATAGGGCTTTGGCTGAATGTGCATTCCGATCATGTCACATGATGCGTCTTGGCACAGATCTGTGGAAAATCTGAGGTAATTTTTAAAAATTGCAAACTCCTGCGAATGTTGTGGAGTTTCCTTGATTTTGCGTTAATTTCACTCAGAGGGACTGACTGGTCACGTTACAACTAATGTGAGATTGGGGAAGGAGAGCGGGGCTTCCAAGGGGGCAGTCAATATAGCAAAGTCTGAAACACCTACACTTGCACCACTATCATTTGTTATCTGGTTCATCTGTCATTTATATATACTCACTGGTCACTTTAATAGGAACACCTGCTCTTTCGAGCAATTTTGCCAATCACGTGGCAGCAGTACAATGCGTAAAATCATGTACATACAGAGCAAGAGCTTTAGTTTATGTTCACATCAAACATCAGAATGGGGAAAAATGTGATCTCAGTGATTAAGTGTGTTGAGTATTTCAGAATCTGCTGACCTGCTGGGATTTTCCCGCACAACAGTAACTCAAATAACCACTCTTTACAATCATCGTGAGCAGAAAAGCATCTCAGAACGTACAACACATCGAATCCACTTGAGGTGGATGATCTACAACAGCAGAAGACCACACTGGGTTCCACTCGTTTCAGTTGAGAACAATAATCTGAGGCTACAGTAGGCACAGGTTCACTGAAACTGGACAGGTAGTGATTGGATAAACATGGCCTGGTCTTTTGCATGGTATGCAATCTTCAACTGTCCAGTTCCAGTGAGTATGTTATCACTTAGCCTCAGATTTCTCAAATTACAAACTGTAATCTGGACATTCTGATGTTTGATCATGTGACCATTAACTGAAGCTCTTGACCTGCATCTGCATAATTGTATACACTGTGCTGTTGCAATATGATATATGCATAATTGCATGAATGTGTGTACAGAGAGGTTATTGTAGAGCTGGCACCTGGATGCGATCGGGTACTCCCGTACTGTCCATGCGACTCGCCACGTTGACCGTGTTTCCCCAGATGTCATACTGTGGCTTTCTAGCTCCGATCACTCCAGCTACCACAGGCCCTATGTTTAGCCCTGTGGAAAACACACACACACACATATACTCACTGTTATTTTGTCCTGCTGTAAGTCAAAGTCAAAGCCCTAGTATATGGGAAGTTATAATGATAAAAATAGCAAAATGGCTTTAATATGATGTGTAGAAATTACTGTAATCGGGATGATAATTTACTGACCAATCTTCATTTGGAAGTTGTTGAACGAGTGCTCGTTGATGTACTTCATTTGCTCTCGTAGCCTCATGGCGTAGTCAGCTAGTGCCAAGATGTGTGAGCGGCCCTCTCTGTCGAATGTGGAGTCGTTCAGGCCTGACGCTGCCATGTACGTGCTTCCTATCGTTTTGATCTTCTCGAGCTGCTTGAACTGATCCTCACTGATGATCTGAGGACATTACAGGTCACTTAATCATCACTGAGACCATTGAAACCATGAACATTACATAATTTAAGTACAGGGATTAGAGTGAACATTAAAAGCCAGAAGCGTGCAACTCATAAAATGGCATCGAACCTAGCCTTTTTTTTTTTTTTTTTGCATCACTGTGATTAACCGCGGTGTCCGCCTATTGCTTTCTTACCTCATCAAAGTCGGCGATGATCTCGTTGAGCAGTCTCAAGCACTCCACACCCTCGTTATTGGCCTCGAGCTCTGTGTAGAACTCGGAGAAGTTACTAATGGAGGCGAACATCACAGCCACGCACTCACATGACTGGTAGTAAAGCTCGTCGTTGCGGCGCTCTCGGGCCAGGAAGTGGGCAGCCACATCTTTTGGCAGGATGTTATGAAGGAGACGACGGTTATAGGCTTGCAGCTCCTCCATCTCCTCTTTCTCTTCTGTAGCCTGGGGGAAGAGGACAAAATAAATAAATAAGAAATGACAATGTTACTAGGGCACTCTGCTACACTCTGTGCTCGGTTATTACTTCAGCTTTTTATGGCATTCTGCAGACGCCCGTATCTAGAGGGACTTATACATGTGCCTCGTTGTCTCAAAAACACCTTCATACTCGTTTACTAGGTCAGAGACTAATAGTAGTACTGTATCAGTCTAAAAACTCAGTTCATATGTTCAAAGCAAATACTGCAGCCCAAAGCACATGGCATGTTTGCTTCACTTCCTGCAATCAGGTCAATTCAGAGCTGTTTCTCACTGCAAATGAACCTCACTAGAGTTCGCTTGGAAGTGCACCAAGGACACCTTTCTCAGATGCTCTCGGAACGGTCACACCCGAGTGGGACTGCTGTGTTCTCACCTGCCTAAACAAGCCGCACCGAGAGGGTAAACACGCAGAATAAACACTCCATATATTCAAGCACCCTTAGCCTGTCTCCTTCCAAAATACGCCAAGTTCTCCTTTAAAAATATCTGCTGACTTCACTCATGCTTTGCTCACAAACGTGTCAGTTTCACTGAAAGACGTGACTACATCGCTACCTTATCCTCGCGTAACTATACAATTTACCAATCTTTTACTTTCAATTCAGTCATTCTGTACAATCAAATTACAGCTCAGTGACAAAAATGACTCACGAACACAAATATAAATGAAGCCTCAGGCACAGAACCCTGTTATGTAATCTGTTCAACTGGCAATTTCATACTTTACAGGAAAGGCTAATTCTCAGTGGCATGAGCACAGGGAGATGCACCTGCAGTTTCCACAGGAAGTCGAGGCGTGCGGTGGATTCGACCTGCTGTGCGTGCAGATACAGCGCCAGCACAAATACGGTAAGGATTACTGGAGTCATCATCTTCAGCGGCACCTTATTCAAAGTCTCAGGGCTGCAGGGACAGAAATGCAGATAGGGTTGGTGATACAATCCCAAATGTACAGTAATAGACAATGATATTTACTGTGTTGTTGGTTTCGTTCATTATTAACAACAAAAATGGTCATGTAATGATCAAAACAATATCAGTGCAAAATGCGAATGTGACACAAACAACGGGCCTCACTTATCAAATTCAACTTTTAGTAAAGGTGTGTGTAAATTTGTGTACGCCAAGTCGAAGAAAATATTTCCACCAGATTTACAATTTGCATTTGGTGATGCCCACAAAACTCTAGAAAAGGCAAAGCTCACAGAGCTGAAATGATGAGAAAACAGCAAAAAAAAAAAAAATAGGTAGAAGTGAATGCTCTTTTGACTCACATGTTATGCCAATAAAACTCTATGTTATTTAATAGGGTAGTAACCCATTGACAAGGACAAAATCTGCAGCTGAATTACAGAATAGATGAATTAGTATGGAATGAAATTTGTGCCAAAAGTATTGAACAGCTTCCTTTTGCTAATCGTGGGTACGCTGCCAGAGTTTTCGTTTACGGAACGTTCGCCATTCTGGAACAAAACTCACTTGTGGGCGGGGCTTAACTGCAATAAGCTCCCTGACCAGGAAGTAGAGACTTCAGTAGCACGAATTTTGGTGAATGTTCTGGAAGCGGTTCTCTGTATAGTTATCGTGCTTGTACTTTGTAGTGAAAATTATTACTTACTTCATTGCTTATTTAGTTACTATATAAGTTCATAATTAATATTTGAGGATTGTGTCATCTCAAACGTCTATTTCAGGGAGCTGTCGATCCAAATCTCACTAGCCAATGAGAGTAAATCGCTGTTAGGCCCGCCCACACGAGACGTTTGTGCGAGAACGGTGAACGTAAACTTGCAGAGCGTAAACAAAAACTCTGGCAGCGCATTCATAAACCATGATTAGTGAAAAGGAAGCTTAGAAAACTGTCTTTTTCTTTTTTTCCTCATTGTACATTTTTGTACATTTATTTAAAATTTACATTCAATACTTTTGGCACAAATTTAATTCCATAAATTAGATTAGTGAAGTAAGTGAGCTGAAAATAAAAGGATTTGACATGAAAACATTGGGGAATATATTATATATATATATATATATATATATATATATACATACACATACACACACTGTACTGGATTTCTGTTGGCTTGTTTTCTTTAATTTTTTTTCATATTTAATAATAATAATATAATAATAATAATAATAATAATAATAATAATAATAATTTAATCATATTTATTAAGTCAATGGCATTAATATGAAACAACTGGCTTTCACAAAAGTTGCATTACATTTGTGTGTAGCTGCAATACATAAACTATCATAATCCATACACAAAAGTGCAGTAATCCATACAAATAATATGAAGCCAATTAATGACGGTTTACATTCATTAAAAGTCTTCTCACACTGAGGAGCACGAGTAGGATACAAACATTTTTCTGAACTTACAGGATTTTATTTTTTAATGAATGCCAACTTTCTTATGTAAACACTCCCATGAACGGTTCATGAATAAATCCATTCATATCCAGTTTGATAAATGAGGCCCAACATCTAATAATTAACTTTATAACAGCCTCTAACACTTGACGCCAGCCAGGACACTTGAAGCCAGCTAATTTGTGTTTTTTTTTAATGCTGGAAAGTGAAAATTTTCACCCATGATTGGTTATGATTGCTCTCTTGGACATGCATTGGCCATAGTTGGGTGTGGTGATCTCCTGAAGACAGGACTAATGTGTTTCTGCTGCACCATTTGAGAAGCCAAAGAGTTTTTTTGGTTTTTTTTTAATTAAAAAAAAAAAAAATCAAGTAAGAGTATAAATGGTGTAACATACTCGATAAAAGCTAGTTGTAAATAGTAGACAGATTTTTAATTAGGTTTTTTTTTTTCTTTCAGGCTCTCTATAAGATCACTCCGTGTTCTGCTCTTGATGAAATCTTTATCTAGTCATGTACTTTTCTCTCAATAACAATAGTGCAGTATCTTTGTAATCACCGGAGTTTAGAAAGTTCCTAAAAGGATTAGATAATGACAAATCTGACAAAGTTTTTTGAACACCCTGTATTAAATTTTTTAGTTAAACTTCAAGTAATGTTTAAGTCTCAGTCCACCACTCACTCAGACTTTGAACCAGATTTCACAAGGGTACAAAATCAGCGTCTGTGTTATGAACTTACCAAGCCTCTGTTTTATTGAAACCAGACCTGTGTATAAAAATAGAAACATTCTCATTAGTGACCTGTATGACCCACAAAGTACACATGCACGCACATGCGCACACACACACACACACACGCACAAGAACTAAAGCAGAAAGTCACTTGAAGGTCTTACAACAGGAAGTTTAGAGTGTTTAGTAGAAGTGTTTAGAATTATATAGAAGGTCAAATAAAAGTACTTCGTATGAGCATAACAATGAAAGAAGCGATCGTTCTCTAATCGTTTAACAAATTAGTTTCGATCATGATCATTAGCAAGGGTTATAGATTGTATAAATTTAATTATACATTAGATCATAATGTCTGAATTAGGGATGCATCAATACCAATGGTGGTATCGTGGCTGTCGGTCCGATCCATCCATCCATTTTTTTTGTACCGCTTATCCTACACAGGGTCACGAGGATCCTGGAGCCTATCCCAGGGGACTCGGGGCACAAGACAGGTGACACCCTGGATGGGGTGCCAACCCGTCACAGGGCACAATTACAAACACACACTCTACGGACAATTTGGAAATGCCAATCAGCCTACAAAGCATGTCTTTGGACTGGGGAAGGAAACCGGAGTACAACAGAGGAAACCCCTGAAGCAAACTCGACACACAGAGGGCGAAGGTGGGAATTGAACCCTTAACCCTGGAGGTGTGAGGCAAACGTGCTAACCACTAAGCCACCGTACCCCCCGCTGGTCCAATATTGTGCTTATTTTCTCCTTCTTGTACTCATAAAAATGCTTTAACTGATGCATCCCTAGTCAGAATGTTTCGTTCATCAAAGCTTCGAGCTGTGTGATGAGTTGAACTCACAGTGCGTTGGCAGACACCAGAAGGTCGGCGTTATCGAACAGCACCACGAGAGGCCACTCGACCAGCAGCAGGAAGCTGAGCTGAATGAGCAGCATTAATGCCAGCTTGCCTATACTGCTGATGTGCAGGAAGACAGAGCAGGCCAGCAGAGTCAGCAGCACACTGTAGGTGAAATACTGGACAGGACACACAACAGGCAAGTCAGATACACTGACACACACACACACACAGACTTGATATGTGGATATGAATGCAAGACACTGGAACACACACTGGAGTCATGCGCTTCCACACACTGACCTCAGGGAAAGGACACGGAATTTTGTGGCTGGCACAGAGTGTGAGTGTGTCGTCTGCCGTGCGGGTCAGGTTGTTCAGAATACACAGTGTCACGTTGATCTCAGAGATGTTCTGGTCCTTTGCTACACACTGAATCAGATCCTCCTTCTCACATGTAAACTGCCAACAAATAAGCCAACAGATAAAGCCACTGAGTCATATTGGTGCTACAAAAACACTAGGATATTCTAGACGTGTAATTTTAGCCACGAGTAAATGCAGGATGTTTACATTTCACTGTTGATTTGGCTATGCGTATGAAATTCTGTTGTGAAAACAAAGTTGAAGTGCTATGTCGTTCTTTTGACTTAACACACTATATGACCATATGTTTGTGGAAACCTGACCCACACAACGACATGTGGTTCTTTAGCAAATTGTTGCCACAAGGTTTGAAGCACACAATTGTCTAGCATGTCTTTGTATGCTGTAGCATTACAATTTCACTTCACTGGATCTAAGAGGCTCAAACCTGTTCCAGCATGACAATGCACCTGTGTACAAAGCGAGCTCCATGAAGACACGGTCTGCCAAGGTTGGAGTGAAAGAACTCGAGTGGCCTGAACAGAGCCTGACCTCAACCCCACTGAACACCTTTGGGATGAATTAGAACGACGGCTGTGCACAGGCCTCCTCATCCAGCACCAGTGCCCAATCTTGTGTACTCTTGTAGCTCAACCCCACCACATAGTGGGGAAACCCTGTAGTAGAAAGCCTTCCCAGAAGAGTGGAGGCTGTTATAGCAGCAAAGGGGGAACTCAATATTAATGCCCATGGTTTTGGAATGAGATACTCAGGTGTCCACCTACTTCTGGCCATATAGTGTATGTCTAAAGTAAACTTTTTCCCCATGAGGCCCATTTCCCATTTAAAAAAAAACATTTTCAGCCAACATTTTTGGTGGTATCCCTAATAAATATATTTAACTGATGTTATCTACATATTTTGTAATGTTAGCCAAGTCAAAAAGATGAATCTAGAGTTTATTTCAAATGAATTAACTGAAAATATCCTCCATTTACTGCGAAAGAATGCAAAAGGGCCACTTTCAAGCAAATCAAAGACAAGAGATTATTATGTGATTTGGGGGGAGGGGTGGGGCTTCCATGAGCTCTTTTGCTGTTTTTATTAGGGCAAAACAAGACTGCCCTTTTGGCATTTTTTTTTCTTTTATTGTACTTCTATGTTAAAATGCAGGTCTGATACAATCATGTTAAATATTTATTTTGGGGTATTTTTCATCTCACCTCTCACCTGTGCCACCCCTGAAGTCCCATATGTGTACCCCACAGTTTAAACACCTGTGGTCTAATGATTTCCAAAATCTTCTCCCTAATTTAGTGATGGCCAATTCACACCCATCAGGCAGCTGTACCCTATCGCATGACAGCTACCAACCAGGGAGGGCGAAGACTATCATGTGCTTCCTCTGAGGCATGTGAAGCAAGCTGACTGCATCCTTCCGAACTACTGCTTATGCAATGTCAAGGGGCGGTGTAACACACACAGGGGAAAGCGATATCCAACCACTTCCGCATACATGAGTTCAGAGACACTCATGATTGTCTAGTGTCGCTGTGATTGATAGGGGAGAGAGAGTATACCAACCCTCCCTCCCTGAAAGCACAACCAGGTGTGCTCTCTTGGGCTTCCGGCCATGGATGGCTGTGGCATCATCGGGATTTGAACTCGCGATCTCTGTATAATGATTGATAATTCATTTGGGTTTGACTCCTAACTCTAAAATGGTCATAGAAGTCATTTCGTCCATTAATGTACTTATTTATAAAAAATAAAAAACACACACGCAGAAAAGAATAACAGATAAAGATAAGACAAATGACATTAGGACACAAAAGTACAATACAAATGTAACTTCTGACTGGACAGCGTCATTTTAAACAAGCTGCTGAGGCATTCATACTCACAACCTGCTGATGATTGGGTGCTTTGCACCACTCTGGAAAATTCCAATGCAGTTCTGAAACAACTAATGACCTTTCTCAGAATAAAGTTAACCTTTAAACTTCCAGCAATGTATTTTAATGCAATATCATTATAATGAAACCACAGAGGAAAGTGACATCACTCATATCACTATTGAATATGAAATGTCAAAAAAAAAGAAAAATGACTGCTTAATACAAACTGAACAAATACATAATCTTTAATCTTCCGTAAATCCTCATGAACACAGTGGACAAAATCATATATATACATATAGCTGCAAGCTAGCAGCTAATGGACAGCAGATTAAGAATTCTGTGCACCAGAAATGAAGGAGCCCTTGAATGCTAACTGTAACAGAGTCTGCGTAGAGAAAGAGTTAGGTGCTTTTGATTAAAGCGGTCTCAAACCTGGGTGCAGTCCAGGGAATCACTCTCTGTATTCAGGACCGATCGTGGGGGGTCATTTACAGGGCGGGCGTTATCCTCACTGCTTTGGGGTTTTTTTTTTGTTGTTTTTTTTACATAGACGAATATCTTCAGAATTGCAGACCAATTTTTATTATGAAACTCAACAACAGGAAGTAACATGAAAGGTTTAACCAATTACACTAATGGACAACAGCCCTCGGAAGACACCTTTAAACAATTACCACGATTTACAAGCATTGACCTCAATCTCGTCAAGGTTCTTTCCCTCACACTTTTCTGTGCATTGTACAAACTCATGACCTTCCGATCAATGGTCCAACATCTTAACCACTGAGCTACCACTTCCCCAGCTTACAGCTTACCAACAACCGAGGCACGGTCAAAAATCACTGAGATGTTTGGTGTGAAGCTCTTAAGCAGTATCTGCATGATTTTAATGAGTCTTTATTGGTCGCACATACATTACAGCACAGTGAAAAATTCTTTTCTTCGCATACCCCAGCATGCAGGAGGTTGGGGTCAGAGCGCAGGGTCAGCCATGATACAGCACCCATGGAGCAGAAAGGGTTAAGGGCCTTGCTCAAGGGCCCAACAGTAGCAGCTTGGCAGTGCTGGGGCTTGAACCCCCGACCTTCCGATCAGTAACCCAGAGCCTGGCAGTGTTGGGGCTTGAACCCCCGACCTTCCGATCAGTAACCAAGACCCTGGCAGTGCTGGGGCTTGAACCCCCGACCTTCCGATCAGTAACCCAGAGCCTGGCAGTGCTGGGGATTGAACCGTCGACCTTCCGATCAGTAACCCAGTGCCTTAACCGCTATTTATTTATTTATTTATTTATTTATTTATTATAATGATAATGATTTTATGCACTACATTGCTGCTACAATGCTGCTGATTGGATAATAAGTGTTCCTATTAAAGTGGCTGCTGAGAGTGACATACAAAAAGAACAAAAATAAACAGAGAACACAAGAACCTCAGCTGACTTTTAATAGCAGATGACTTTTCAGCATTTCATTCACTTCAGACAGAAGGTGCTCACCATGTTGGCAAACGCTGAGAGGTACACGAGCAGGATGGTGAAGACTCCTACTAACGTGCTGTTAGTGCGAGACTCGACTATCTTCTTTGACACTGATTGTAAGACCACAGGGAAGAGCTAAAAAAAATAAAATAAATAAAAAAAACCAGACAGGAATAAAATATTTGCAGGGGGACATTCATTCATAATAAATTTATACTCATCAAACAGTGATAACCTGAATGAGTGACTGTTCTGACCTTAATACAGGAGTAGATGGCACATACGAAGAGGATGTTGGCAAGAATTATAAAGATACTGATGAAGATGCCAAGCATTAGTGTTGTGCTGCAGAAAAGTGACAAGTGAGAGGAAAATATAAACATTGTGTTACACTCCAAGACTTTAAAATAAAAGCTTACAGCTTGTGCTTTGCATAAGTATTCACCCCCCACCCCTATATCATGAATATATGATATGTTGCAGTAGAAGGAAAATCAATAACAATAAATTTACACACACAAAAAACAGTATTCAAAATATTCAAACCTTATTTCTATAAAACACTTATATTACTGTATTTCTGGCACAACCAGTTTAATTACATAGTTACATAATTAGTCCAACAGACTTTGCCTATGTGCAATTAAACTGTCATGTGCTCTTAAGTATAAATACACCAGTTCCTGGAACACTACAAACACGTGAAAGGTTAAGTGAGGGTGAATGGTGAATACGTATGCAAGACACTGTATTACATATCAAATACATTACGTCTATATCTGAAATATATAATAATATACAACATATGTTTTAACATAGTACTGAAACGACATACTGTGGAAAAATGGTGATCTGAATAAAGCAGATGAAGCAAAACACCACCAGCGTACAGGCCACATAACCCCCGAATCGATCGTCCACCTTCTTAGAGTACTAAGGACACAAAGATAACATGTTAGCCTTCACTCATACACAAATCTTCTGTCTCAATTACATGCAGATTTTTCTTTTATGGACCTTTTTCTCCAGAATCGGTGTCTGAAACCTGAGCAGGAACTTTTTGACGTGGTCCTTGCGTAGCTGATCGATGCTGCGAGCATCGATGGCACGTCCCAAAAACTCGTCTACCTCATCCTCTGGGTTCAGGGCCTCCTGAGCACTTCGGCTACAAAGTAGAGCACACGCGTTTCATTTAGACCGAGCTGTCAAATATGCTTCGGCAGTGGGGAGGGATCGAGTAATGATCCCGCTCTGCATGACAGGAATGTCACAGTGTGGCTAAAATCACTGTCCTAAAGCTGTTTAACTATTTATAGCAGTCAGCTTGGTATTCCAATAAGCCACACAAAGGAAGGCTTCATTGGAAATAAGCCTTCATGGGCATGTTCATATCATGCAGGCTCAGCGCTGAGGCTTCAGTGACAGTACGGTAATCTAAGCCAGTGCCTGCAATGGGGAGCACTAAGAAAAGCAGCAGTACTCACTTGTCTTTGCTTGAGGCTTCATCAATGCCCTGGGGATGAGCAGGAAACAGGGATTAGTTACAGTGACCAGTGCAAACAAAGTGAAAGACAAAAACACGCAGCCTAGTTGGCCAGCCTACAGCTTTACGTAACAACACACAGATAGTAGTGATGAGATTTACGAGCCAATTTTGATTCATTAGATTCATCTCCCAGAGCGGCAGCTCCGAGCAGGTTTCAGTGTTTAAAGCTCACGGTTTCATACTTTTACTCTATATTATAATCTAATAGGAAAGTAGTTCTATATATATAGGATGTAAATGAATACCGTATGAAGACAAGATCGATAAACAGGCCATGCACTATTGTTTTGTTTTGTTTTTTACTTTCATGCAGGCTTGAGCAAGCACACGGGACATAAAGCAGTGTTCATTCATTCATTCATCCTTAGGCCACATCCACATTAATCCGGATAGATCTGAGAGCTGCATTTGCCTTTTTAAAACGCTCTCCGTCTACACTTAAAACGCTTATGTCCCTATACTGCACGTGTGTACAAAACGTAAGAAGCTTCGGCCCGCGTCATTTCCGCCAGGCGTTTATTTAAAAATGCAATCTGAAAGTTGTACAGAGTGACATTAATCTTTAACAACGCTATCAATCTGGATAACGGGCACAACAACTGCAGCACAACATCGTCCACCATCTTGTTTGTTTTGAGTCGAATGGGTCACGTGACTGCGTCACGTGACTAAATAATACGTCATTGTTTTCGATTATATCTCTGTTTTCTCAGTCCACGCTACAACACAGGAAACAGTGGTTTCCAAAAGCTCCGTTTTCGCCAGACGAATATGCCGCCTCTTTGTGGCCCCGAAAGGCAAAAACGTAGAGGAAAAAAAACATGCATTTTCACATTTATCCAGATTAATGTGGACTTAACATGCAATGCATTTTCAGCGTTCATTCATTCATCCTTAGTTTAAATTAGACTAGTTTATTGATATTTTTGGAAATAGAGCCAACAAAAACAATAACTAAAAAGTTATTGTCTTATAAGTATACTATCATAAAGTGATGGTCCTAAAAAACTTGCACACACAATTATGAACTTAAATGTAAATTTTATATCCGGATTTCTGTAAAGATGTTTTGTGACAATATCCATTGTTAAAAGTGCTATACAAATAAAACTGAATTGAATTAGATACAAATACAAATATGTGGAGCACTATACAGACACAGATACAGATAGTGTTATTATATTACAAAACTATTACGTATATGTGTTAATAGAAAAGAAAAAAATCCCACATTCACAATCCAAAACCCATTTCTGGGTGATGGAGAAAATGTTCAAAGTTAGATGTTTGTATACTAATAGAATGCAGAAGTGGTAACATTGCTAATGAGAAATAATAGCAGTTACAGAGAAAAAAACCCAACATAATTTCGTGACAAAAACCCTAGCACATGTTTGAGACATTTTTTTTGTTTGGTTTTCTGCATCAGTAAGAAAAAAGCCAGGTATAAAAATCTGGTGGAAACACTGCTTACTGTAATAATAAGCAACTACATCATTTTTTACCAACCAAAGACACGAGAGTTCGTCCACTTGCTTTCTACTGGCTCAAATGACGAAGGCTTGTGAATTCACAGGTTCATCTAAATCAAAGGTGTCCAAGCTTATCCAGAAAGGGCCAGCATTGCTGCAGGTTTTCATTACATCCGAGCAGAAGTCACACCTGACAGTCCATTGAAAACCTAGGTCAAGTGATTAAACAAATGGAATCAGGTGTGGCTCCAGCTTCATTGGAATGAAAACCTACACCCACGCCGGCTCTTTGCGGATAACATCGGACACCCATGATTTTTTATTTTAAAAAATCGTCGTGCAAAGAAAAGCAACCGAAAACAAATACATCCTTTACTTCCTGTGTCCTTTCCCCTTTAGTGAAAGGCTTTTCTTTACATTACATTACAGCATTTGACAGACACCCTTATCCAGAGCGACTTACTATTATCTCATTTATACAACTGAGCAGTTGAGGGTTAAGAGCCTTGCTCAAGGGCCCAGCAGTGGAAGCTTGGCAGTGCTCGGCTTTGAACTCGTAACTTTCCGATCAGAAGTCCAACATCTTAACCGCTGATCTACCACTTCCCTTTTTCTGCTAAAGTAATTTGATCTGACTGCGGATAAATTGGACAAAGCAGAAAAAAAAATTCGTTTTTAGTGGCTCATGTGTTGCTGCTCATTGCTTCGTGTATGTGAAATGCTTCACCCAAGTCTTTTTCTTACATGTGATTTGTTTAAAATGAATGAATAACTCACAAATCACCCTTTGCAAACCAGAAAGGTGGTAAAGGCGGGATGAAGACGTAGGGAAAGTGGATATTGTTAGTATTAACTCAAGAAATCCAGAAATATAAAGAATTCACAACATTAAAGTCCATAAATAAAGTTATGTTTAATAAAGCGGAATGATACAACGTGAGTTCTTTATATTTCTGGATTTCTTGAGTTAATACCGATGTCTGGTGAAAATTTCATGTGAATAGCCTCATTGGAAATATATTTACTGGAAGAAATGTTGATGCGTCCAATACTTATTTCCCCCGCTGTATCTTAGAATTTAAAAGGACCAAAATGTCAAAGTAAAATAATGTTTACTAATATTTACATGAATAGTGTTTGAAACCTTAAAAAAAAAAAACAGAACAGGAATGCTGGAACTGCTGTAAAGCTGATGCATTTATACGTTCTTCTATTATTCTAAAACCAGAAGGACCGTGCTGAGTGTGCGGATTTGTGTTCTGTGCAGAACTCACCATCTGCCTGAAAACTTTGGAGTCTTTGGTCCTGGAGAAGGATCTGTCAGGCACCCAGCGAGGCATTAACCCATCAGAAGAGTTGGCTCTGGCGCGCTGCAGCTTAGCCATCATAGCTTTTTCTTCTTTCTACATGATGTACACACAAACACCAAATAAGCCTCATTGCTGCTATGCTGTACAATGCATACGTAGATGTACAGCGGAGTCCAAACGTCTGAGAGCGTTAGTGAAAATGCTTCTATTTTGCATTCTTTTCTAATTTAATACAACAATTTTCATTACTAATGATATTACAGACAACAGCTTGAGTGAAAAGCAGAGTCTTTGAAATGTTTACATGAATTACAGTTAGAGTTTTGGTACATCCCTTTTTGCTTTGATGACAGTATGCACTGGAGCTGGCATAGACTCCACAAGTTTATGCAAAACGTTATGATCCATTTGAGATCAAATCCATCGGAGTGTCGTCTGAACCCACGCTTCAATACAATGCTTTTGTACGAAGCAGCTAACATGTTAAATCTCACAAATTTGCTTGCATTTAAATAGGGATCTAGGAATAGTGCAGAATCTTAAATATTAAATATATCAAACTTTTCTTTGAAAGTTTTCAAAATACTAAAACCTTCTGTTTTATTTCCAATTTTAAATGAAAGAAAAAAAACAAACAAACCCAGATTTTCAATGTGGTCTCAGACTTTTGGACCCCCGCTGTCTGGGTATATCTGTTGTGTTTGTGTACAACTGACCCTTTTCTGGCTGCAGCCGAGCACCAGGAAGGTCTCGATATTGTTGTCTTTGAGGTAGGCGTTCCTCTCTCCGCCAAAGCCCGGCTCCACCTCGTAGTCTCCATTCAAATACTGCAGTGTAGCTTTAGTGATGTGGATACGTCTGTGGAAGTTTTATTACAGATATTGTTGAGCGTGACATAAAGAATGGATGTAAATTTCTGTCATTGCTGGTTTGTTAGAAATCCATCACACAGCTCCACATGGTGTGCGTGTGTGTGATGTGGGTGGGTGGTGCTCACTCTCACCCTGCTTTGCCTCCAGCCTCCATCTGGTTGGCCAGTGTGACGTCATTGGACCAGACATCAAACTGCCACTTGCGTAGTCCCAGAACCCCGCAGTGCACGCGCCCGCTGTGGATCCCCACCCGCATGTTCACGTTGACCCCGGTGATTTCTCTCACCAATCTGCTCACACACACACACACACACACACACACACACACACAGAGTTCACACATAGTGCATACACACATACATTGTTGATAAGGCTCATAAATAGAGTTACAATATTAACACTTTCAGTAAAAGAAAGGTCAATCATTATGTTCCGTCTAGCACCCTAAAGTGTTCTTTGGTTTGTCCCTTTGGGGAAATATGTAAACATGGTATGTAGAACTGTAAGACAGCTGTTTCTCCCTTTCAGAGCAGGTTCCAAGTCAAACCCCTCAAAAGGCCAAAATTGTAAATCATCTATAGAACCCTTTCTTCTAATAGTGTAATGTAAATGGTCTGCACTTATACAGCGCTTTACAAAGTGTCTCATTCACACACCAATGGTAGCAGAGCTGCAATGCAAGGCGCTAACTTGTCATCAGGAGCAACTTGGGGTTCAGTGTCTTGCCCAAGGACACTTCAGCATGTGGAGTCATGTGGGACGGGAATCGAACCGCCAACCCTACGATTAGTGGACAACCCGCTCTACCACCTGAGCCACAGCCACCCGTTAATGTAAACACTGTACACACTTGGCCAAAATTTTTTTTTTTTAAATGGGCCAAGCCCAAAATGGCAAAATATTAAGCTTTTAATGGTCTTAACAATAAATCATTGGTCAGAAAATGAGCAAGAATGAAACAAATGCACTCCTGAGACCTCCTGTGCCACCATTTGCTCGTTTACTTTTGCTGCAGTGAACTGTGCGGGGGAAAAACTAGAAACCGGGAAAGTCAACTTATATAGTTTTCTTGTACGCAAAGGTAAAATCATAATCATGAGGATTAAAATGTTTAATGTTAAATTCAAACTAACGCATGTCTTGGTGTAGAAAATTAAAATAAAGTAAAAAATATTAATAAATAAAATAATAATAATACAATTCTGTCCGCAAGTTCACCCACAAGGCTTAAACATTTAAAGAAATCAAAGGGGAACGCGATCCCATAGTTACTTTATAAATTTGTTTAATTTGTGCTAATTTCCTGACCAGTGATTTGCTGTTAAGACAATTAAAAGCTTAATATTTTACCATTTTGAGCTTGGCCCTTTTTTTTTTACCCAGGAGTGTACATATTAAATAAACTGTCTTTTACTTCAGAAACCAGTGTATATCTTCGTGACATGGTACCAGTGCTGAAACTGATGTATGTACGGAGAACCTTTTAAACAACCACCATGCATTTTAAGATGCAAACATTTTTGCGTCAAGTCTCAAACAGTCTTACTACAACACTTTATAGTAACTACTGTTATCAAACACTGTTATCAATACCTCCATAACTTTAGTCTGGGCGGATCCTTTGTAGAACCCCTTTCCAAACTGAAAAGAACCCTTGAACCCTTCAAAAATGTACCAGTTTTGTCAGTTATGATTCTTAATTGTAATTATGGTTGTTTTAGTTAGAATTATAGTTATAGTTATAATCTTGACCACGAGATTACCATGGCTCTACTGCACTACTTATTATGGTTCATTATGAACGTCCAGTGTCAGCACTTTTTTCCTTTAAGTTTTCCACCACAGCAAAGTCTTCAGGAGACAGGTAACACGACAAGCTGCATATTTTTGTCTTATTAAAGTTAGGGGAAAAAAAGAGGATGGTGAAGGGATGACTATTTATAGATGCTATAACAAAAGTGAAAGTGAACTTGTTTCACAACAATGTAACTATACTCAGCAAAGAAAAGAAACGTCCTCTCACATTTGACTGCATTTAGTTCCAGCAAATTTCTTAACACGTGTAAATATTTGTATTAACATAAAAACATTCAACAACTGAGACATAAACTGAACAAGTTTTATAGACATTTGAGGAACAGAAATGGAATAATGGGTCCCTGAACAAGCGGGAGGGGTCAATATTAAAAGTAACAGACAGATGTGGTGTCCTCCAGCTGCTTTAAGAACTACAGTGCATCTCCTCCTCATGGACTGCACCAGAATTGTCAGTTCTTGCTGTGAGATGTTCCCCCACTCTTCCACCAAGGCATTTACAAGTTCTCCATCATGTCTTCGGGGTACACATGGTTACACGTAATTTTCCACTGCAAGGACGATCAGCTGTCCTTCCTGTCTCCCTGTAGCACTGTCATAGGCATCTTACATTACAGACATTGCAGTTTATTGCTCTGGACACATCTGTAGTCCTCATGCGTCCCTGCAGCAGGCCTGTGGCATGTTCATGCAGGTGAGCAGGAACACTAGACATCTTTATTCTGGTGTTGTTCAGAGTCAGTAGAAAGGTCTCTTTAGTGTCCTAAGTTATTGTAACTGTGACCTTAATCTCCTGCCGCCTGTAAACTGTCCATGTCTTAAGGATTGTTCCACAGGTGCATGTGCAATAATTGTTTATGGTTCACTGAACAAGCATGAAAAACATTGTTTAAACCCTTTCTGATAAAGATCTGTAAAGCTTATTTGGATTTTACAAAATTATCTTTAAAATTCAGTCTACTGAAAAAGGCACGTTTCTTTTTTTCTGAGTATATAAAAGGATACAAAGTACAACATGTTAATTAATAAATGAAAAATTGTAATCATTGGAAAATTGCTGTGGTATTACAGAAATCGAATAATAATAATAATAACCAAAGTTATGAGAGTTACCTCTCATCACCTCGACATTGATTATTTTCCTATAACAGCATACCCTGTCATGTGTTACAAGTTCTGGCTTTGCGAACACATTTTACTGCTCAAAGTCGAAACCTTCATCATCTTGACGCGGCACGACAGAAAACAGTGACGTACAAAAGGAAAGATATGCTTTTATTATCTTGAGTGTTTAGCCGATCACGGACATGCCCTTGACGTTACCTTTCTTGCTTTAAGAAGAACAGCGTTTTTGCTGCTGGATCCTGTAAACGGACTTGCGGGCTGAGAGTCAGCTCTTTTACAGTATGAACAGTATGAGCTCGGCACAGCCTCAGGAACCAGGGCTGTTATTTCTGTCCTTTTTTTTTCTTTTTTCTTTTTTTTTTTTCTAACAGTGTCTGTGTTCAGTGTGAGCAGTCGGTTTCATTACAAGTCATATCTCACTCAGTAAATAAAAGAAATTCTGATTCGGGAAACATGCAGACTCACGAGATGGCCTCTATCATGTCCACTCCCATCTCTACACAGCAGTGAGCGTGATCTGCTCTCGGCTCAGGCAAGCCAGACACACAGTAGTAACAATCGCCCAGGATCTTTATCCTGAGACAGTGGTTCTCCTGCCAAAACAAACATACAAACACACACATTTTTATTACTATCCCTGTGAGGACCTTCCGCTGACCTACTTATTAACGTAGCTACTTAATGCTATGCCTACACATAAACCTAACCTTAACCTTGACCTCAGTAACCAAATGGAAATGTAAAAATTCAAGGTCAAAACTGTCAGATATTCCTATCCCTGAGGGTACATTTGGTTCCCACAAAGACATACTGTATGAACAACACCCCTCACACACACATACCTCATGTAAAATCAACATAACAATTCATGAAAACAAGACCATAAATTAATAAAAGTCCTATTTGCAATATTCGTGTTACAAACACTAAATCTGGGTCACTATCCAACTTCCTGTAACAAACTGTTGCTTGTCAAGCCTTTGTTGCTTCTCAAATATGTCCAACATGTACAAACCTGTTTGTTTATCTTTTTTTTTTTTTTTTTTAAGTTTTAAAGCTTTATGAACACCGATAAGGTAATACACTAGGATCAAACTAGCTCAACTTTCACATCAGGAAGTTTAACTTGGGCCAGACAAAGAAGTCCATGAAAAATCTTTGTTTTATTAAAAAATCGCCTTTTAGTTTAAAACAACACCGGACTCGGTAACTAGAGCTGCATGATGATGGTGATTTCCTTTACCGAGCTTGCTCTGTTGTGATAAAATCTCTAATCACTATATCTAATGCTGTTTTTGGGTGAAATATTTCTTTTACAGTCACCTCATTCCATCTAAAGAAAAAAAAAAAAGAAGAAAATTCTCCCTAAGCAATCATTTTATTATTGATTCAGTCTCCGACTGAAAACACAGAACACCCATATCGTAGTTTAATTGCTGCGTCTTTAATAACTAGCAAAAACAAATCCAAGGAAAACATGCACTGAGGAGAAATCAGGAATGTGCAATAATCCTAGATTTAATCAAGTAATCCCTCAAGTTGGCCAATGTTAAGAGTTGAGCCAAGGCTTTAATAAGGGATCGATGGTGTTTGCTTACCCAGGCTAATTTGTCAAAACGAGCAAACAGTTCATTAAGTGTCATCACCAGCTCCTGTGCTGTGCACTGTGATGCCAAACTTGTGAAGCCTTCGATGTCTGCAAAGAGGATGCTGCAAAAGAAACAACAACAAAAAAAAAAAAACAAGGACAAACAGAAAGGAGGTCAACGTCTACACAGGTCTAAAATGAGGACGGTGGTGGATGGTGTGCTGGACTACGTTGGAGAATCATCATTTTGCTTAGATTAAAGATGGGTCACGATCAATGAGGCAAGTCAGAGAAACAGAAGCAGCCTGGCCTACTTAAAGAGCTCATAACCACAGAGAATTGCGCTCATCAACAACCATTTACAGGCGACAGAATGAAAAGAGCCACCGAGAGGCAGCAGATGGCGCTGTTCACTTCACCAAGCCTGCCGCGGGGAACATTTTTAAACCATTTGCCACAGCCGTTTTTCCCCACCCTTGAAAGAAAATTGGCCAATTTCATGCATTGAACTCTTCCTGAGCAAATGTGACACAGATGCTTCGAGCTGGGGTGAATTACAATATGTGGGATCGCTCTTGCTGGACCTTAAAGCAGTGCGTGCTTTGAGGTTTGTAACAAACTCACGGCACGCTGTTTGTTTTACTCTACTCACTTTACTCTGCCAGTTAATTAGCCGTTTTACTACAGTGCGGCTCGATCTCAGCATGGCAAGAGAAGCTGGAGAAAGAGGTTTTGATGTTTTGTTGCGCTATTAAACGAGAATATAGTTTCGATGCTTCTCTGGCAAGGGAGCTTATTTATTCTTTTGGCTTTTGCTTCTTTCATGTATCTATGCAGTGCTATTAGCGTCAGGGTCTCACTTAAGGACGTTCTTGTACTTCTTCAGTAGCCAGGCTCTGTCCTTGATCCTGTACCCTTCTGGAGTTCTTGACTTCCATCTGAGTTATCACTATCTTCTATCATTAACACTATCTTTAGTTTCCAGGGTGGGCATGGAGGATGGTTTATAGCTTGGATTTTGTAGCCTGTTATCACTAGCATCACTGTGGCTAAAGTGTACACCGGTTTGTTAATTTCAGGTTGTAAGGCCTATTCAGTTACGCTGCATTCCCGTCTCAGCCTCAGAAGCCCCGCCTCCAACCCGCAGAGCTAGTGCTATTTTTTGTACACTTTTTTAGCCACGAGCTTCAGAATCATGACGGCTGCATTCTGAATGACTATCTGCATTCTTCCGCATAAGCGAACTTTTGTTTTGTTCGAAAAAGTGGCGAGTAAAGGTCATATTCTGGGAAATGTCTCCGACTGGTCGTTTGCGCTGTCAATCAAACGGCCTTCTCCATTTAAAGGTGGCAGTTCTTGGCTGCGTTTAGTAATGAAGGGGATCAGGTTCTATATCAGCTGTGCTGTTGTGTTCTTTTGATAATGTTCAAGCACATGCATGACTAGTTATCTCTCTGTGATAGGCGAAAGAATGTGTTTTCCTTATCCATAAATGCCTCATGTTTTATGTAGCCTCTCTTTGGTTTTGCTGTCGTATTAGCATTCCGTCGGCTAATATTATTTCGGGTTAAATCCAAGGTCCCACTGGAGATAGGAGAACTTTGAACTGTGACCCCCCCTTTAAGCTCCAACAGAGTTCAGGAATGACAACATCAGTCAGTTCACAGGAATGCAATCTTGGCCACAGCGAAAATAAAATAAAATTCCATTCTTAGTGTCAAACTTGAAAAAGAATTTGCCTTCTGGACCTCAGGATCCCATTTTCATTAGTGATTTGCTAGGAGTACATGTTAACTCTTACTATTTTAAAGCTTTATCTGAGGGAAGAGCTATTCTAAGCAATCAGACATCGATGTTTTGACTCCTCAGCTGGCAAAACTCCAACATTCCCATAACCATAATGTAGTCTAATGCTTTAAGAAAAACAAAACAAAAAAAAACCCCTTACTCCAGAATCTACTCTCACTATATTAGACTAGAAAGCAGAATGTGATTAGCCACAGCCATCTCCGTCACCTATTTTCCTGTTAGCTGTAACAGAGCTCTCTATCACCATGTATGCTACTTACAGTATGTTCTTTATATCTGACCTTGTCAAATGAACTTGTCAATAGCAATTAAAAAAAAACAACAACAAAAGAGAATGCATGACGAATGTTAAACATGTTTACCTGACGTTGTCGTGTTTCTGGATGTAGATCTTGTGGAACATCATATCTTCCTTCTTGGCATTTATATTTTCCTTCATCTCCATGGCAACATGTCGGGGCAGCACCGAAAGCAGAAGGCGCTCCTGGGAATGTGTGTGTGAGAGGGAACCACAGTGAGTTTGTGCATATGGGACCATTTGGGTGAGTGGTAATTGTTTTGATAGGCTGTGAGCTCGTTCTAAGGATTTCGTTTATCTGTGACAAAAGAAAAGTGATGACATCTGGAGGACGGTGTCAGTGCCGAAAAAGCGCTAGAGGGCACTGCATGTAACATCAGCTTTAGGCTTCTTTCTATGCGGAAAAACCCCATAAATTTCGGTCAAAAATGAGACAAACCCAACTAAAACACATTGTTAAACTATTTCATTTAATATATTTAAAATTCTATGGTGTTAATAGTGTAATCACTGTCTCGCTATTCTCTGTGACTATGTTGAAAACGGTGCACTATCGGTGGAAATAGTGTCATGGAAGCTATTAAGATACTCAGATAATGTAATAAAGCTTCTGAAAAATCAAGGTTTTTCAAAGGTCAAAGGTCTACACACACTTTTCTTGCTGTCAAATATAATACGATATAATACCATAAAAGTAAGACACAATTAAAACTAAACTAATAAAAATAGAGTAATATGATAAGAGAAATGGCAAGCATTCAAATAAACCTATTAGAAGTCTAATGGCGTTTTCACACCTGGCTCGTGTGGAGCGTTTGTTTCGGAACCTGGTGTGTTTCCTGCCTTGTTTCGGTTCGTTTAGACCAGCGGGGGGTCGCAAGGTGTTGGCAGGGGGTCACAGGAAAACTTTTACTTTAAACGATTGTACACAGAGAAGCCACTGTCGGATTTTTGGATATCTGTGCATGCCGAATACCGAGAACCGAGTGACATGGCATAGAAAAAACTCTCCCGTTCAATGTCATTCTGAAAAGTGGGTCATGCTCAGAAAAAGGTTAAGAACCGCTGGTTTAGACATATATGAACACGGCAATCCCGCTCAGATCCGCCGCAAAACAATCGGTCTGAGACAACCTGAATGAGGACGTACTCTGGAGCGGTTCGCTTGTGGTGAGAAAGCAATCCGACCCAACGGACCAACGAAGCAACCTGTGTAGCAAGGCATGATGGGAACCGCGTTACGTTTAACTTAGATAAAAGACACGGTAAAATGCCTCACTGAAATTTGGATTGACGAACATATTTCTGAACAAGTTTCAAAACGCATAAAATCACTGAGGTTTACAAGGTGTTTAGTGAGCGTCTCAAGGAGACGGGCTTTAATTGCTCTGTCTAACATTTGATACATTCTAATAACTTCAGCTAAAAAGAAAGCCACAATAAAGCTCGTGGAGCTGCTGTCTATCCACTGGATGGATGACTGCTATGGGCAGAACCCCAGAACATAAACAGATGTGCACTGGCCAACGAGAGGACAGTTTACTCACATGTGACTTGCATAAACACATTTTGGTACGCTTACAAATGTGAACGTGAACCGAGCCAAGGAGAAAACGCCACACTGTAACAATTTAAGTCCCTGTTTCAGAACAAAGACAGTTCTACAGGTCTGAAAACGCCCTAATATAGCTAACATATTGCTGTTTGGACAGGTCTAATAGCTGTCACATTAATCACTGCAAATCAAATAGCACTTGATCCAGCACATCATATATATATATATATATATATATATATATATATACACACACATACACACACACACACACCCACACACACATTATATATATATATACATACATACATACATACATACACACACACACACACACACACACACATATATATATATTTCACCAACAGTTAAATGTGCACAAGATACGACTACTAGCTTTATTTGCTGAATTAATAGCTTCTGTTACTTTAATATGATCTCTTGTATTTAAAAAAGTAAATAAATACATTAGCACAAATCACTATTTTGAATTGTTTGGGGGTTTTTTCTTGAAAATTGCTCGTTTATAGTCTAATAGTTTATCTGCACTGTAGGCAGTTTTGAGTATTTTTTATTCTCAATGTGGTTCTCATGAAGGTGGTCTGTGTACTTGCACCTACTATCCAAAAGCACCCTCTATAAAATATTCCTGGCGCCACCACCGCTGGAGACACTGATTACTGAAATTAGCATTTAGCCTTTCAGTAGTATGCCTGCGTGGGAACACAGGGAAACCATTTTGGGGGGAAAAAATTACACATGTTATGAAACAGTGTGGAAAAACCACATAGCACGCACAATAAGCATGCTTCCAACTCATCGTGTGTTAAATTGACTCATTCATTCGGCAGACATGTTTTCTTGTTTTTTTCCAACCCTACCTTAGTTCTTCGAAAGCAAAATCTACAGTTCTAGGTGTTGGTTTAACCCTTAATATCATTTATTTACATACCATACGTTGTTTCTTCTTTCAATTTGTCACCTGTTTGTACATATGCATACATTATATACATTATATGCATTATACACTGTAGCTCAACATGTGCCATTATCAATACGGGAAACACAAACAAACACGTTCCCAACTTTTAAGCCGTTCGCTTATCGCAGACTTTCACAATGTGTACATTGTGGAATCTCATATCACAACAATGATAAAAATACAATAATGGTGCAGCCAGTGTGTGTGTGTGTGTGTGTGTGTGTGTGTGTGTGTGTACCTGCTGCTGGTTCTCTCTCTGCAGGTGGATTCGGGCCTGGATGTAGCCTCTGGTCTCTTTAAAGGCTTGTCTCTGGGAAACCTCAGCTGGGTAGTGTGTGCAGATCCCAATGATGTTGGTGCAAAGGAAAATCAGTCCATTTGCACATAACTGAGAGAGAGAGAGAGAGAGAGAGAGAGAGAGAGAGAGAGAGAGAGAGTACTGTAAACAGTTACACAACACAAATCTTGTGCTTTTGTGTCAGTAGTGGTGAACATCTTGGAGTTCTGGCATGGAAACCTTCTGCGTTTAGTACGAGCCTTACTGTGCTCACTGAACCCTCAGTGCCTGTTGCCACCAAGTCTTGCTGCAGGGCACTCGAGGGTTTTTCACAACCTGCCTTCTCAGAAATCTGGTTGCAGCCGTTGATGGCCTCCTTTTTCTGCCCCGTCCAGGTATTTCATTTATTTTCAGTTCAGGTATTTCATGTGTTCCAGCTCAAGCGCACCTGGTGCAACGAACGAAGCCCTTGATTAGTTGCATTAGGTGTGCTTGAGACAACACCTGTTATGAATATTAAAGAATATTACTGAACTGGAGGCCATTGCTTATGAGGAATGGGCTAAGATTCCTCAGGAACGCTGCCAGAAACTGGTGTCTGGCTATGCATCTCGTTACAGCAGGTCATAACAGCAAAAGGGTGCTCTACTAAGTACTGAAGATGCTTGCCATGAAGGGGTTGAATAATGTTGAAACTGGAGAAATCATTATAAGTTTTCAGTTGAATTTGGGGGAAACCACTAGAAGCATTCGTTGTGTTGAACTATTTCAATTGCTTTTGTTTGTTTTGTTCATTACAAACAGCTGAAAGTCTACATTTTGACAATAAACCTGATTTGCAATGAGGGTTGAATAATTTTGATTGCAACTGTATATATATGTGTGTGTGTGTGTGTGTGTGTGTGTGTGTGTGTGAGTGTGTGTGTGTGTGTGCATGTACACACACAGGCAATACACAACACAGACAGTAACTGAGCTCGGGATCAAACCAGGAGCCCTTGAGCCGTGAGGCAAGGAACGCTACCTCCTGCATTACTGTGTCACATCAGTTATATATTTAAATTGCTGAGTATGTGAAATATTCTCAGTTATTCTCACTCTAACCATGTTTTGTTAATACAACTTTAATAACTTGTAACTCTGACTAAAACAATTTTGCAGGTTCAATCCATTAGGTTCAATCCATTAGTACAGAACAGTAAATTAATTATTTAAACAGAGTAAAAAGGAATAGACTTATTCTCAATCTACAAGTGCAGTGAAATTTTGTTTGCAACTCCAAGTAGTACAGATAAAGTCCTAAAGTATACAAATGCATAGCTTTTGCTTTAGTATATTGTTTATTGCCTAGCAATGTACTTATTTCACAGCATTTTAATATTAGGTTTTGTAAGTTGTTTTCTATGGTTTCTCTATGCATTTTATGATGTCTAAAATGCAAACGTATACTGTATGTAAACGTACTTAGAGCTGATTGTGTGTGAACGCATCATTACACCACTCTTATGTCCACTTTTATATTATAAAAGCGACATAATGTCAACAGAAAAGACATATGAATTGTTAATGAAAATTTCATATTCGTGACCGGCCTACTTCTGAGATTTTTAAAAATCGTGAGTGGACACTCCTATACTGTCTGGTTATCCAGTAAAAAGCTATTGCACAAACACACTGAGTCTGAGAGGAGTGAATCGACAAAGCCAGTCAAATAGACAAAAAAACAACAAAACTTGTTACACTGGTTCTGTGACCCGGATCAACATCTTCTGATACTTATCAGCAACAGGAGTCTCTGTAAACAGGGGAAGGCAGAGAGTGTAAGGAACGTGAGTGCTACTAGATGATCTGTGAGTGCTGACTAACGCAGGGAACAAGCTCAGTCCCTCATGCTCGCTAGAAAAGACTGCTACTGCACAATAACCCAGAGGCGGATTTGCCTTCAGGTCACCCAGCTGAGAATTCGCTTTGAAATGCACAAGGCTACACGAAGCATGGGTAAACACCCATCACACACATTTACACTGAATATGAACAACGTTTTATTTATATTCCGAGGGGTTTTTTTTTTTTAGGGGAAGGAAAAAAGGGTAAAAGGGCTAAGAAGGACACTGTGTTTTCAATTAGGTGCTGAAGGAGGAGAACAGTCCTCGTGAGTTGTGGAATCTTGTTCTACACAAGGTCAGCAAGGTCAGTCTGCTCATAAAGACCGCCACTAGACCAGTACTACAGGACCTGGGTATGTAAGAATGCTAAAGCTATGAGACCAGGCAGGGATTCTCTAACTTCTTGCAGCCAGGGACTTCTTTAAAGGGGACCTATTATGCAAAATTCACTTTTACATGGTATTTGAAAATGAATGTGTGTCGGTAGTGTGTGTACACAACCATCCTATAATAGTGAAAATCCACCCACACCTTTATTATTTTCCCCATAAATCATAAACAGTGTCTCAAAATGAGTCGTTTGTGTTTTCTATCCATTGTGATGTCACGTTTGAACAGGCCCCGCCCACGACTGGTGACGGACTCTGTCCGGTTAGCGTAGATCCTCCCCTGAGTGAGGTGCACACAGTCCACCATGTTCTCCACGCTGGAGCAGCTACAGTGATAAGAAGAATGTCTCAGCTTCATAAGTGTTGTAAGTGTCCTGTTGTTGGCTGTAAGAATGAACATAAGAGTCTTCACGTCCTCCCGGCATCAGAGCCCCTGAAGACGCAGTGGAGAAGTTTTATTGTTGAAGGAAATGTGCCCCAAAAAATTGCTAAATTCGTGTATGTTTGTTCGAATCATTTTACATCAGCCTGCTTTGTGAAAGAGGGTCGATACAAAGAAGGATTTGCTGAAAAGTTGATTCTGAAGCATGGATCAGTACAAACTGTTCATAATCCAGCTTCATATCCAGAAGACGTAAGTGTCACACTTTATATTTTGTGAATGATTGCTTGTTAGCAATATCCACGGCTAATGCGGCTAAAGTTACCACTGTCTCTGATTGTATTCACGGAGACCAGAGTTATGTTGTCATTTTTATTTTTAACCCGAAAACACTTACTGTACGTATAATTCATACATATAAGTCTGAACACCGGTATTTACGGTGTCAGTCATATCGGTTCTCCTGATCTGTTGCTGCCGTAGTATCCGAAGCACGAGCTGTAAAGTCACAGCACTCTTCTGGAAAGGGGGCGGGGACCTCATTTGCATTTAAAGACACACACACACAAAAACAGCGTGTTTTTGCTTCCATTTACAGCATGGTATAATAAATTATTTTGAGCTGAAACGTCACAGACACATTCTGGGGACACCTGAGACATCTATTACATCTTGTAAAAAGGGCCGTCTCATTTAAGTGTCAGAAAATGAATAAATCCACTAAACATCCTTTAGTACAGATTTATTTTATGCTTATAATCCAATTATTTAAATATTAGTCACACTATTTAAATGTTAAATGTGTACAATAATACGTCTATTTACTGGAGCAGTAGATGAGCCAACACATTTTTATTAAGGATGTAGCTAGTTAAATTCAAGTGACCGGTCAAATAACTATACTGTAAGAAGCCAATAATCGGTTCCTCTAAACTCAGAGGAGCTTGCAATTTTGCAAAATTAAAGCAGATTTTCCACAGATTTGGGCCAAGATGCGTCGTGACATGATCACGACACGCATTCAGTCGAAACCCTCTTCAATTCATGTGCGTCGAACAAGAGTACAGCTAAAAGGTCTCGTTTAACAACAAACATCACTGCAAAAGACCGGGCAAAACAACTTTGTGCCGTTGCAATTTTGATGAAAGTAGTTTTCCGCAAGAAAAGCACCAAAAAAAAACCTCAGCAAATTGCACAGCACATTTGGGAAAAAAAGCTGCACCAAATCTAACATTTTTATAAACAACAATCACAACAACAACAAAAAAAAACTCAGCGACAAGCTGTTTGGATGAATAATACATTTTGAAAACTGCTGTCTTGCTATGCTTCACTCTAATAATATGCTTCACTCTAATGATAACCACGGCCTTAAAGGACGAGTTCAGTTCAAAATGAAATAAACACATTTTCCAAACACTCCAATTATAGTCAATGATATATTATGCGAGATAGATTTGTTGCCCACTCACAACAAAAATGTAATATAATAGAATTCTTTATATCTGGGGTTGTCTAAGTATATGCTGTCACGGATGCAGTTGGTGCAAAATGCAGCGGCCAGACTGATGACTGGCACGAGGACATGCTCCAGTATCTCTCCAGTGCTGGCTTCTCTACACTGGCTTCCTGTTGATTTTAGAGTGCAATACAAGGTCTTGCTAATGGTTTTTAAACCTTTACACGGACTTGCTCCAGAATATATTTCCAGCCTGTTACGGCATCATCGTGCTGCTAGACCTCTAAGATCGTCTCCCTTTAAATGTTCCAAAATCTCTTATGAAAACTAAAGGAGATCGCGCCTTCTCGGTGGCAGCGCCACGCCTCTGGAATAGCCTCCCCCATACATATTAGGTCCTGTGGCTCGTCTGAATGTTTTAAATCTATGTTGAAGACGCATGTCTACTCTGTTGCGTATAATTGTCCTGTATGGAGATTGAATAGTGATGAGTTTTAATGTATGTGTGTATTGGTGTTTTGTCATTTTAGGAGTGTAAAGAACTTTGGTCAACTTGCGCTGTTTTTAAATGTGCTATAGAAGTAAATGTTGATTGATTGATTGACCTCACTTCTAACTTTCTGTCACAAATCAGCTTTCTAATTTTGTAATGCAATGCCTAGGGGTGTATTGTAAAATGTCACTGCAGCCACCAGACCTGTCAGCTTGTGTGAAATGACGCCAAAGTGCATTTAGACATGCATTTAGGTTGTCCAAAACGGTAACATTGAATTATTTTCTGCAGTGAAGTGATGTCTTGTTTGTGTTTATAGATCGCGCTGTAAACTACTGTATATCAGCAAGTCTGTTTGACATTGCTGTTGAAAGAGCATGTGGTTTGGGAAAAGGTTTTGGGTGAGATTTTCCATTCCATTTACTCATTTAACTTGCTGAAGGAAACAACCACGGCAGTTTAGTGGTGCTGGGATTTGAATTCACCTTCTCATCAGTAGATTACAGCCTTAATCACTGAGACATCTCCATCCATCCATTTTCCATACCTCTTATTCTACACAGGGTCGCGAGGGAGCCTGGAGCCTATCCCAGGGAACTCTGGGAACAAGGCAGGGGACACCCTGGATGGTGGGCCAGCCCACTGCAAAGCACACTACAGACAATTTGGAAATGCCAATCAGCACATGACTTTGGACTGAGGGAGTACCCACAGGAAACCTGACGGGATTCGAACCCCCAACCCTGGAGATGTGAGGCAAACATGCTAAACACTAAGCCCCACTGGCTGATCAACAAAAGGTTGTGAAAAGTTGTGTAATTTAAAATGTTTATAGAACAATTTTCCTTAATCATCAGAAGTATATGCTTTTTTATTTCAAGTGGATTTCATGTCCGGCCTAACAGCCACATAAAGAAAAACACGTACTGGCTTTCGCATGTAGCTACGATTAAAATATAACACATACTTCCAAGACCTACCTACCTACCTACCTACCTACCACCTGTCGCACTACACACGTCGGCCAGGGCTTGAGCCGGTTAACCTTAGAAGTATTTTTACCAGCTGGATTAATTAGCTTCCTTTGATGGCAGATGATTTCAGGATCATGAACATACAAGTATGTAGAAACAGTGTGGAGCAGAATAAAGTCCATATAACTCTCCTGATTATAATGCACAGCCACTTTGTCATTAAACACACAGAGAGAATATAAAGATGCTAGCCAGACACGATTAACATCATTTACATGTGACGTGAAGAGAGAAAAGTACGGTACATCTAATCTAATACAGCTAAACATCTCGGCCAACAACTCGCTTACAGTTTTGTCGAGGGCACAAACACAATTTGTTACATGATGATATACTCGTTTGTTTCCCTTAATCTGTATTAATGCACTTACTGCCTAATTAGCTTGCTGTACTTTATTACAATATGGCCTAATCAGTCAGGTTTCTGGCCAACCAAAACACGGGACTGGACAGCACAGTAGAGCTTTCACATATCTGCTGGAATAGTTAATGAATTTATTATTTGTCCTCTATTTGTCCTTGTCCAGCCCTACATTACTGCTTGTATAATTAATGCATGCACATGTAGAGACTGAAAAGCTCGCCTTTGTTGGATTTGTTGTAACTCATGAAGAACGGACAATGGCAGCCTGCATTAATGCGATCTATTCTGTGGCCTGTGTTCTCTCTCTGACCCTGCAGTGTGGGAACAAAATATTTCCTCTGACTGCAGAACAAACCATTTCCTGTGAAGATTGCATTGTCAATATAATTTAAGAGCAGTGAGAGTAAGGAGCAAAAGCATTCACAAGATTAACTGTCCAGCACCACCAAAGAGGGCCTCCCTCATACCACATCTGTCCATCATCAGTCACGCACCATATTAACCACTTGTGGAGTGTCTCGTAGTATCGAGTCAAGCAAATGCTCTGGTGTCCTACAACTGTACATTTTTGTAGTCTACATTTTCTAAGATAACAAAACATGTTGGGTTAGTGCCTTGATTCATTATTACAAGGTGCTCGAAATGTACTGGAGAACTGAAAAACCTTCAGTGTGTTGCTAGTTACACCAGCAGGATGTTAAGTTCTATCATAGCATGGTTTGAACGCAAACGGCTATTATTTTCAGATTTACAAACTGTGAAAAAATTAAATGACAAAGTTTCAAAATGTCCTTAAACAAAACTACGGTTGAGGTCATAAGTTTACACACACCTTGCAGAATCTGCAAAATGTTAATAATAATAAAAATGAGGGATCATAACAATTGCATTTTTTTTTTTAGATGGCCACAAGACACAATAATAACTGAATTTACACAAATGAACCAGTTCAAAATTTTAGATACCCTTGATTCTTAATACTGTGTGTTGTTACCTGTATGATCACCGACTGTTTGTATATTTTGTGATAGCTGTTCATGAGTCCCTTCTTTTGTCCTGAGCAGTTAAACTCCTCCAGGTCCTGCACATTCTTTGGTTTGCCAGCATCTTCTGCATATTTGAGCCCTTTCCAACAGCGGCTATACGATGCTGAGATCCATCTTTTGACACTGAGGATGACTGAGGGACTCGTACACGACTATTACAAAATGTGCAAACGTTCACTGATGCTCAAGAAGGCAACACGATACATGAAGAGCCGGGGTTGGGGGGGGGGGTTAAACTTTTCAACAGGATAATTGGTGTAAATTCGTGTACAAATAAAAAACAAAATGCAATTTCTATTATCCTTCTCATTTAAAAAAAAAAAAAAAAAAAAGATTTAACAGATTCTACAAGGCGTATGTAAACTTATGACCTCAACTGTAAACAGGGAGATTATAAAACTACAAATAAGCTGTTTCTATATCAGCCAGCATACCGAGGTCTTTCCTCGGGTAGTAAAAAAAAATGTCATAAAACTGAGATATTAGCAAGGTGGTAGCCCAGACACCAAAATATGTTACAAGTTTAGCCATTAGTGTAATATTATACTGCCATTCAGCATATTCAAATAGTTCGTAAGCGGTTTAATAAGAAAATGTTGTTAAATTTGTCGCCCTAGCTATAGAACAGAACTAGTGCACACCAGTGTAAACAACAGGTAAGTAAACTGAGTCACCAATTTATTGTAAATCATCATTACTTAATGTATTTCGCTCATTTGTCTACGGATGAAATATAACTTGACACATCTCGATCGTGGATGTAATATTTCCTGTTAAGTCAGATCATGTTTCTGATTGGCTGGTGATGACGAACATGTCTCTCTATGAGACAAAGTTTTGATCTACGATCACATAACGTACTACTAGCTAGCTTAAAGTCCCCGTGAAGTGCCTTGAAACGCATAGTGTTATTATTGTCTTGACGTAATTTTCCACTGAAACAGGAAGTCAGGGCAGGACATATTGAGTGGCTCCACCCCGTTTTGAAATAGAGAATAGTGTTTTGCTTACCTTACAGCCCGGGCTAAGCCGTACTTGACAAAAAAAATTCAGTTGAAAAAATTCAGAGTGAATGAATTTCGGCCATTTCCTTCTTAACCAGCTTACAGTTGGAAAACTGAATAAAACGCGCACGTTCAAACATCCACAGACACATTTACGTCCCAATCTCGCTGATACGATTTCTCTCGATCAACACCGGCAACTTCAGCAAGGTGATTTTTATAACGTTGGGGGCAGGACACTTCAGATTCTAGAGAGCATTTGATTGGACAGACAATCTGATGAGAAGCTGAAGTGCAGAATGATGTCATCAAAATTGTTGATCTGTATTGGTGGTAGAGAGAGACTGTACATTTTGAACATATATATCTACTAAATACAAATTTTGTCGTTGTTTTGGAGCTCACTAGCTTATAGATAACCTTAAGGCTGACACATTCATACTAAAAGCCACAAAACTTTAAAAAATGTTGATTTAATGGGCACTTTAACTAACCGGTGAACCAGTGATGGGCCATGTTAAATATCGGCCTGCGTGTATTACTTGACCTTTTTAATTTCTTTCTCTTTTTTTAACCAGTAATACAATTTATCAGCTCACTCACTCAAGCAATAAGCACTCTAATACAGCAGTGGAGTGATTATTCGAATGAAAACAAAAATAAATGAAAAAGCAAGAGAAATGCTTTATATTCTGAAAGATTAACTGACCTCAGAAGAGATTGAGCTTTGATGTAGCTTTGAAAAAAATTATTTGAAATAGAGGTTGCTGAACAATTGCTTTGTATATTGCTAGAGTAGTGACAAAGCCTAGTGCCCTATTCCCCTATTCATTCCATGAGTTCCGTTCATGGCCAGGAGTCCAAGGGAACAAAACTGGCCGTTCTGTCTGGGTGGAAGGGATGATGTTACTCTCTCCCTGTCAATCAGAGCGACACGAACCAATCGTGTGCATCCGTGAGCTCATGTATGTATAGAGAGAAGTGTGTTCAGCTGCTTTGTGAGATAGCATGAGGAGCCATTTGCAATGATGTGATCGTTGGCTTTAGATGTTTTAGAGGAAGCACGTGTTAACGTTCATCTCTCCAGCTGCTAGCTGTCGTGTGCTGGGATCATCCATCATCCAGCTAATATCTGGTGATCAGTGGTCCTTTTCTGTTGATGAGAGAGAGGTGGGATGACAAACTGTAGTGCAACAGATAGGCTACATCAGTAATTGTATACTTGCATAGTCCATATATATATATATATAGATTGTGGGGGAACCTGATCAATTGGCAACTTTGTGTGTTGTGATTCAGTGGAAGCAGTTTAATGTGTTAGGTGTAGATCCATTTTTTTATCACTTTTGTCAACTCTGATAAACAGTGTCATTACACACACTCAGCTGAGAGACATGTTCACTCAGAACTTTTATCGTAGATCAGGGAGCTGAATACGATATTCTCTGTATCGTGGTGATCTGTTAAGCTGAAAGAAAGATAGCTTCCAGATGTGCAGGATATGAGAGAGAAGAGGATGGGGGGAGAGAGAGAGAGCAAGAGAGAGAGAGAGAAGGGGAATTAAGCAGAAGGAGAGTAAAAGTAACTTCTGCCATCTTCATGAGCGTGTTTGATCTTCTTCCCCTCTTTCCCATTCCCTGTCGCTTTTGTGCTCTGGTTTTTCATGCTTTCCAATGAAATTATGTAAAGGTTAACGACTGTCTCAGGCACCACGTGGATTAGCCATCAAACGAAATCCCTCTCGGTTTGGTGGCTTCAGCTTTGCGCCGATCCTAAGAGCCATTCTTTATGCGGTTATTCACTCCGCTCAAACTATATACCCTAAGTGCCAAAAAGGTCTAATAGATGGTCTAATAGACTGTCTGTTTCCTCTCTCTCAGATGGACAGAGGAAGACAGCGCTTGTCCACAGCTCTTCATCATCCTCGGTGACCGAGATCGAAGAGGATTTCACCAGACACACGCAAAGCACCGTGTCCAAAAAACAGAACTGGGCCAAACTCTCTTCCATCTCTCGAGATGTGGAGCAGCTCTCAAGCCTGAGCTCGGTGTCTCAAGAACGTGAAAGCTGCTCAGACAAGGCCCAGGCTTCCAAACAGGCCTCTCTCAGGGAGAATGGGTTTGAGTGGAAATGGAAAGATCTACATAAAGACGGAACGTACTCCAGAGCTTGCCGGGAGGCTGACATGGCCGAGACAGGTCTTCCAGAGTTAGTAACGCCTCCGGTCACGGAGTACTGCACCTCCTTAGGCATGGGTAAGCTCTCTGGTCAGGGAGTGTACCTTCAACACCTGGAGAGGAGTAGCCGAGCTTGGGTGCTGTCATCAGGAAAGACCCAGGCTCCGGATGAGGCCTACACAGCCTGCTTCACAGAGCGAAGGCGCATGACTGAAAGCGAGAGCAACATTTGGTACAACCCGATCCCAGAGGAAGAGGACACTCGGGCGAGCGGAGAGAAGCTGAAGCTGAAGGAGAGGGAGAAGGATGTACTCGAAGATCCATGGAGAAGGAGAGAGACAGAGGGAGCTCCAGAGGAACGGAGAGGTGAGAAATCAGCCGGAGTCCAGTGAAGACCGAAAATGTGAGCTGTAAACCGTGGAAAGAGCGCAGTGCAAAAACATCAGAGATTGTATTGAAATCGGTGGATTTCAGCTCCATTGGTTCAAGTCGTTCTTTAAAATATTTATGAACATATACCATGTATAGTTTCATTGTGATGTCACCCAGTTTATGTGTAGTTATTGGAAACCCTGTGGGCTTCTGTTAATTTTATAGATTTTTTTCTCAGGGTTTCACAATCAGTGTTAATAGTCATTGTGCACAGCGTAACAGGAAATGATTTGCATTCCATGCCTTTTAATAGTCTGTGGGAGATGTTCCTCACTGTGGCCCTGCCTGAGTTCTGCTATGAAATTCATTTCAATAAATCAATTGAAGGCTGAAGGTTTAGTTATGAGAGTCCACAATGAAAAACTTTTTGAAAAAGAACTTTTCCCACTTTACACACTAACTTTACTTCTTCCAAAATAGGTAATGTATCCCTGTATATACTTTAATGAGACAACAGAGAAGAGGGGAATGAGATCATACGCAGTAATTATTGGCACCCTCGAAAAGAATGGGCCAAATGTTGCAATGATTTCAACTTTCCACTCAAACAATAAAAGATACTACATGCAGATGAGTGACAAATTAAAGGGGGAAAAAACAACATGAAGTTTCTAAGGTGTTGGGCCACTATGAGCCACTAGAACCGCTTTAATCCATCATGGCATTGACTCTAGACATCTCTGGAGCTGTACTGGAGTGATGAACCCTGTTCTTCTCAATTGGGTTGCGATCTGATGACTGAAGTGATTATTTCCTGTAAAGACACAGAAAGAAATTTCTCTGTGTCTATAAACAGCTTCTGGGAGAAACAATCTTGTAGCGTACTGAAATAATCCTGTAATTAATGTGGTTTAGCTTTTTCACATTAGATGAGTAAAGAAAGTGGAATTGCTAGGAAGTACTGAGTTAATTACATTTCTTCAAACTATGTAAACTTACCAAGAAACTCCAAAGCGCACATTCTGAATAATCTGGATATTTCAGCATTGCTTTTACCTGCTTGTAGTTAGTTTAGAGTTAATAGTCCCTTTGGAGCATGTGTAATATTTTCTAAGCAAAAATTTTTAATTTTCTCTCGGTTTATTTTTTCACAGATGTTCTTCAACAATCTTGTCACCCTGATGCTCATTATCTGGGTGGCAGCAGCGGAGGTGCTAGTAGTCTTGGTGAAGGTGCTATTGGGGCTGCTAGTGGTTCAGCAGGCTCCTCTGGAAGTCCTGGAGCACAAACGAAAAGCTCAGGAGGAATCACGACCACCAGCAGCAGCATGATGGAGAAGATTAAATCCCCCGGCACAGTACGACGTCTCTCTATGAAGATGCGCAAGCTCCCAGAACTGCGGCGTAAGCTCAGTCTGCGCTCGTCGCGCAACCAGAGGAACGTTCAAGGACAAGGGGGTGGCAGGGATGCACCAGAGGGCGCTGACGAGGCCTCACCACCCAACGCACGTAAAGAATCCTCGAACAATGTCATCAGCAGGTACCATCTGGACACCAGTGCTCCCGCAAGACCGAGGCGCCGATCATCACGCATGCGTTCTGCTAGCAAAGGTGGTTATCTTAGCGACGGCGACTCCCCTGAGCTTCTGCCCAAACAGGATTCGAGTCAGGGTTTGACTGAGGGGTCTCACGGATCAGGTCACGAGGCACAGGAGTCACCACAAGCTCCTCCACACCGCGGGTGGCAGGATGCAGTTGGGTCTTTCCGGCACTACTCGCTAGCAGAGCAGCCAAGGTGTGCCCAGAGAGTGTCAGGCCTCCTCACAGTGCATCTGCTCGGTGTTTCTGAACTCGTGCGATCTCGCACAGCGAAAGACGTCTTCTGTGCCATCCAGGTGGACGGAGTGACGCGAGCCCGCACCTCTTTGCTCACCTGCCACGAGACGTCACTCCCGCTAAACCACACCTTCAACCTGGAGCTGGAGCGAGCGCGCATGCTAAAGCTAATTGTTCTCACACCAAGTCCTAACACTGTGGATGGATCCACAGGCCCCAGTGGTCAAACACGCAACCGGGTATGCTGCCTCGGCGCAGTGGCAATTCCCCCTCTGTTTAAAGGTGAGGATTTGTGAGTGCATATTTTATTCTTAGCTACATATTCATACATTCATTCATTCAATCATTTATTTGCTTATTTAATTAGTTATTATTATTTAATATAATATTTAATGTTTACTGAGCATGGGCAGTATTAAGAGTAAAGGCCTCAGCATTCTTAATGCAGAGTTATAATAATGATAATGAGTCTGTATTAATCACATATACATTACAGCACAGTGAAATTCTTTTCTTCGCATACCCCAGCATGTCAGGAAGTTGGGGTCAGACCACAGGGTCAGCCATGATACAGCGCCCCTGGAGCAGAGAGGGTTAAGGGGCAGTGCTGGGGATTGAACCCCCGACCTTCCGATCAGTAACCCACAGCCTTAACCGCCAAGCCACCACTTCCCATTTTGTATGAATACAGGCCATTTTGTATGAATGCTCCAGTCACGCAAGTGTTCGTCACGTAACGTGTTCTTCTGCAAAGTGAGAGAAGCTTCCTCACGCTGCAGTTAGGTTGTGTTGTTCGTGGAAGGCATCCGAACATCGTCTTCGCATGAAGTATGCTGAGGGCCTTAATGGTGCCTTTACGTCATGTTGGACTTATGATAATTATCAGTTGGTGTCTTGTAAATACCATTCCTTTAAACTAAAAATTACTAGTTAGAATTTTCTGATCTAATTTGATTATCGAGGATGCCCCAAATGAGTGAAATAAAGGAGCATGATAAAACCGAATCCTGAATAAGACAATTACGGTTAATAATGTATTAAGATAATTACAGTTAATAAGATTAAGATCATTTCATAATTCATGCACATGTTTGTTCTGCCCACTGCTGTCATTTCTAAGCACTAAATACTTCTTAATTTTTTAAAAACATTTTTAATTGACATGTACTTGTCTTCATTTGGCAGATGTGTTTATGCAAAACAACTCACGAGTGATGCAACATCAAAATCCGAGAGCTGATCAAGCAAAATCCGATACAAGAATAGAACTGTTAAAGGCCTGATATTTGTGCTGCAAGCTTAGGTTTCCCTCCAGTGAGATAGTTGTAGTTGAGAGCTGTAAACACAATGGCTGGCTTCATGCAAAGACCTGAATGAAGTTATTCTGATTTCAGATTCCAAATGAACTGTTTATATATTTACTCTAAACGCAGCAATATGTTAAATCTCCATTTACGTTACGTTTAATTTGACCCAGATGTATAGAACTTATACTTGGTGTCAGCATTACCATAACAACAAGCATGTGAGTTTTATCAGAGCCTGTTTTGTTTAAGGTATTAGCCGGTATTAGTCATCTCGCTTGTACTTAATGGTGTCAATAACCAACTAAACGAATTTCCTTTTTGCTTTATACACGATTTTAAATCTTAAAATGATTAACATGGGCTTCATAGGAGGAATCAAGACTTGTGTATTATTAAATAGATCACGCACTTCTTTTCGATGTATTACGCGTATACACAGCGATCTTTTATGCCAACTGAGCTGTCAGTTTTCTTCACTTTCTCATTTTTCATGGAACCATAAAAGTGCTAGTGTTCAGCTCGGATTTACAGGGTGGAAGAGGAGCAGGACTTTTTACTGGATCTCGTGTGTGTTAGTGGGTTTATGTTCCCTCAGATTTGGCCCCCTTCTGCCCTTCTGGTTGTTTATCTTTACCCCCTTTCTCCCTCCCTCCAGCCTCCCGGACTCAGCAGCTGTGTGTGAAGCTAGAGCCGAGGGGTTTGCTGTATGTGAAACTGACTCTGTTGGAGCAATGGGAGGTGCCGACACCCCGCCTCAGCGAGCTGCCTCCCCCCTCTGTATTCGGCGTGGAGCTGCGCCGCCTGGTGGAGAAAGAGGCCTGCATTCCCAAAGTGCCTCTCATCATTCAGAAATGTGTGGCTGAGATTGAAAAGCGGGGACTCAAGGTAAAACTTTAACTATATATGTGTTTGTTTTGTTAAAACTTAATTTAAGATTAATTTAAGATTAATGAATTTTCCAGTTTAGAAAATTGTAGAGTGTCATATTTTTATGCATGGTTGTAGACAATTATTAAGTGTATACTGTATAACTGTTCAGTGTGTTTGGGTTGAAAAATACAATATAATTCTAATACAGTAAAAAGGGATAGGATTGAGACTATAGTGACTGACCAAATTAAATGTGTTGTGTTGGAAACTTTTTCATGTTAGCATGTCTGATGTAAACTTAGCAAATGTCCATCACAGAGTCTAACTTCATAATTACTTATGGCATTGATTCTCAAAATGGGGTCTGTAAAGTATAGCACAGGGGGTCTGCGATTTGTTTAATTTAGTTACAGCAGTGAAAATCCCAACCCACTGTTATCAAAGATGTTATGTTTATTATTGAGCTCTTCTAGTTATTAGCCACTTTGACGGTTCACTTTGAATTGAATGGGTTTAAACCTCAATAACTACTCAAAAACAAGTGGGCTGTTAATAATGTCAGCTTGACTCTAATGTTTTGTTGGGGGAATGTTTAGGAATTTAAAGGTCCATGGAGTTCCTGGGTACAAGATGCTTGAGAACCCATGGGTTATACCATAACATGGGAAAAACTCATTTCTACCTACAACTGTGTTGAAATGAAACCATGAGAACGGCTTATCATCTGCTTAGACAAATATACAATGAAAAAGATGCATACTAGAAATGTGGATAAATAGAACGAGTGTATTTTTGTTAAAGCATCTGTTAAGATGAATCAAAGTATTTTTTTAATCATAGACTTGGTGTAAACACAATAACTATTCCTATTTAACTATGTCAGTTGTTTTTTGGGGTATTTTTGGGACACCTCACTGGCCATTATTCTTACCGAAAAGACCTGACTGTTATCAATGACCTGTAATGTGAGCTCTCTAAGCAGGCTGATCTAAAAGCTTTGTGTGTGTGTGTGTGTGTGTGTGTGTGTGTGTGTGTGTGTGTGTGTGTTGTTTAGGTTGTGGGTCTGTATCGTCTCTGTGGCTCTGCTGCTGTTAAGAAGGAGCTGCGTGATGCGTTTGAGAAGGACAGTGCGGCCGTCACTCTCAATGAAGAGCTGTACCCCGACATCAATGTCATTACTGGTGAGTTCAAACACACACACACACACACACACACACACACACACACACACGAATACACACAGCTGAAGTTCCTCAGTGTGAAGTGTCAGAGTGCTGTGTCTGCAGGCATTCTGAAGGATTATCTGCGTGAGCTTCCATCAGCGCTCATCACACGGACTCTGTATGAGGTGGTGCTGGAGGCCATGTGTGTGAGACCGGTGTGCAGGAACGATGACACACACAGATCACACAACACTGTCACCCTGCTACAGTGTCTGCCTGAACCAGAGAGGGTACTGCCTGTCTGTCTGTCTGCCTGTCTGTCAGTGTGAGAGTGTATGTGTGAGAGTGTGTGTGTGAGAGAGTCTGAGTTAATTGTGTCTGTGTGTGCGTTTTTAATTACAGTACACCTGTACGTACTCGTCAATTTAGGGAACTGGCACAGCATTGACAGAATGTACGTTTGTTCTCACATGCTTGATGAAATAACTGTGTGTGCGTGTGTGTCCGCACTCCCTCCAGGCCACACTGTCCCTCCTGTTGGATCACCTGAGTCTGGTGGCTTCCTTCAGCGACTGTAATCTGATGACATGCCAGAACCTTGCTGTGTGTTTCGGCCCTGTTCTGCTCACTCCGACGCAGGACTCGTGGAAAGGGGCGGGGCTTGGCACTTTCCCATCAGCCCCAGCAGGACCTGGAAGCAGCCTGGGAGGAAGAAGCTTCACACAGCAGAGTATGGAGATGGCCAGCGCTGTGGACTTCAAGCGGCACATCGAGGCTCTGCACTATCTGCTGCAGCTCTGGCCGAGTGAGTGAGAGCTTCACATCTTCTTTCACTTAACGTCTTTCTCCGCATGTTCCTAAATCACATAGTGACAGTTTGCCTACATTTTAATAACATATACACACACACACACACACAACTGCTTATTTATTGGTGGCCTGCTTTCAGACCCTCTCACCAACATGAGTGTTAATTAGTAAAGCATTCCTTAAACACTTCATGCCTGTCAGCAGTAATGGCTGCCATTTTTAATCCTTCCTCATGCCCCATGTGTCGTGCACACAGCTGGACTTTGAGCTTCTCTTTCCAGCTGTGGAGAATTTGTACAGCAGATCAAGCGCAAAATATGCTCAGTGTGCGCGTGCGCGTGCTAATGCGATTATACACATTTTATCTGCACCAGTCATAATAATAAATACTTCCCAGCTGTTTGTTTGTATTCTTTCATTTCAGTCTTTCATTATCTTCTCATTGTTGTGATTATTGTAAATGCTTTCCTCCTTTTAACAAAAGAATTCTACTACAGTTCCAACAGGAAGCGTGACCGATCAATCACCCTACCGTTCAGAGGATGAAGAGGCTCCTTCTCCTCCGTCCCATAATTCCCTGCAGCGTTGTCCTCAGCGCTCGGCGTTACGCGTGGAGCTGCCTTTACCACAGGACGTGGCAGTGGTGTCGCGCAGGGGGCGTGGCCGTCTGGAAAGCCCACCCTGTAATCGCTACGCTGGCGACTGGAGCGTGTGTGGGCGGGACTTCCTGAGCAACGACGACGCAGATTACGACGAGGTGGCAGGCAGCGAGAGCGACGAGGAGAAGAAGAAGGACTGGGTGTACACGGACGATTTTGCGCTGGACTTTGACGCGCCGTTTACATGCAGACTGAGTCTGAAAGACTTTGATAACCTAATTTCAGATCTGGAGCGTGAACTCGCCAAACAGATCAACATCTGCCTCTGAGCACCGCCTCCACGTAAACCCCGTATCTGCACTGCGTTCAGGTCATTCAGCAGGAAATACAGAATTAAATATGTGCTACAGTTAGCTCAGACGGTGTTGATCAACCAAAACATGAAGTGCCTCTAAACATGGAATGTGCTTTATTTTTATTTTTTTTTTATTATTTTTGTTCTCAAACTAAGAGGATAATGTAGCTACATAATGGAATTTCCAGTTTAGTGCTGTGAAAAACCTCAAACCGTCCAAAAAAAAAACCTCACATTACCTCTGCAATAATCTCAAAACAGACATGCATATACAGTCAGGTCCATAAGTATTTGGACAGTGACAATTTTTATCATTTGCCTCTGTACACCACCACAGTGGATTTGAAATGAAGCAGTCAAGATGTGATTGAAAGAATTTCAGCTTTAATTCACGAGGTTTAACAAAAATATTGCATTAACCGTTTAGGAATTACAGGTTTCTTTGTTTGTTTGTTTGTTTGTTTTTACTGTCCCTCTATTTTCACAGGCTTAAACATAATTGCACAGTTGACTGATAAGCAGTTTCATGGCTAAGTGTGGCCTGTTTACTCATTAAGAAGATAAAAGTTCTGGAGTTGATTCCAAGTGTTAAATTTGCATTTGGTACAGTAGCTGTTCATGGGAACTCTCAATATGCGGTCCGAAGAGGCCTTGATGCAAGTGAAGGAGGCTATCGTTTAGCTGAAAAAAGAAGAAAAAAAAGACCTATCGGAGAGATGGAGTGGCCGAATCAACAAATTGGTGCATTCTTATGAAGAAGGAAAGCACTTATGAACATTATGAAGCTTGTGTCAATTTCCAACTACTGTACATATGGACCTGATTGTGTGTGTGTTAACACTTTACGGCACATTGTTATGTTTTAATTGACAAAAGGACCTCACAGATCTAAAAACAGTCATAGCAGCAGCCATCTTGAAGCATCAGACTCACCTTTATGGTGTGGCACAAAAGAAATTGAAGGCTTAATGATACTTTTGAATGATTTGGGTGATAATATAATTCACAATTGAATATTATTTAGGCAAACGTTTAGGCACATTGCTAAACCGGAGGCTATAAGTTTTCCCTGCTTGATAGGTACATGAGTCTTAGAGTAGCGCCAATAGTAAAAACCTGAAGAGGCGGTGAAGGGGATTCAAACCTGGAGTATGCACATAATTT
>JANDJT010000050.1:20352727-20366718 GCA_024331685.1 Stegophilus panzeri
GGAGCGAGGGAGGGAGGGAGAGAGAAAGAGACAGAGAGAGAAAGAGAGAGAGGGGGAGGGGGGGGGGCCGAGAGGGAGAGGCAGGTTGGTGAGGAAATGACTGTTTATTGCAGCTATAATGTAGGTGAGAACAGGAACTAACTTGTCTCTCAGATGTTCCACAAAGTTAAATCTAACCATAATTAATAATAATGAATTCTGTATTAATATTGTGTCCTGGTTCTAAGCTAGAAATCAGAAGTTTGTGAGTTCAAATCCCAGGACTACCAGAGATTCAAACCCGGCCCCTTGAGCAAATCCCTTTATTCTAAAACATCTGGTAATTGAATAAATCTAAATGTTTACTGGATGTTAATATATACAGTCAGGCCTCAATTGGACAGTACAATTTTGACTAATTCTGGCCTTTCGCAACAGGATGAAATCAGTGTTCCAATTTTCAGAGGTTCAAAACATGATTGTTCGCATTCAAAGACTTTTTTGTAAGTCGGTGAATCCCTCATCCTGGAAATGACTAACGTGACATTTCCATAGTCTGGAGTTTCACCAAACCACAATTAAAGCCCTGTTGTCCAGATGGAGACATTTTGAGACAACAGTGTTCCAAAAAAGGTGGTGTCTGGGCAAAATCTCTCATCTGTAATGAAACAAAAACCCTGATGCCACCCTGTAGGGCAGTACAGGACCGTGTGTTCTCAACCCAAACCTCCATCATCAGGAAGATAATGAGCAAAACTGGCATCACGACAGCAGCACAGCACCCCTGACTGAGAAGAACATGAATGCTTAGCTCAGGTTTGGAAAAACCCAGATGGAACAAATGCCATGTCATGTATGACAGAGGATGGAATATGTCTTTTGGTATGCTTTGGAGTCATGATGTGTTCGTTTTTCCAACAACTTAAGGAAACTTTTATCCTGCACAACAGTGAACACACAATCTGGCCCGGAGTTGAAGCTGAAACCGTTTCAGGCTGCAAGGCAACGTCCAGCTTTCATCATCAAGGCACAGTTCGCATTATATAGCGGGCTCGAGGCCAAACATTTGTTTCTACAAATGCTGGGTACAATATGCGCTTCACAAACACTGCATTTGGTATATCTCAGAATCTCCGAATCGAATCTTGACCTTTTATTCTCCCATGAGATGCTTTATGGCAGGGCAGACAAACGGACAGCGATAACGTCTGCTTCTCCATTTCAGTCCCACTGACAGCCACAATCACTTCAAACCTAGTTAGAACTCTAAAATGTATCTGACATTGTTTGTTTCGCTACAAATTGCAATGGATTTTCCAAATAAGCGCTGCCAACAACCAATCAGCTCGCCGTCGTAAAACAGAAATGCAGCTTGCCAAGGAGAGGGGGCAAAAATAATGAATTTGGTGGTACAGCAAGAGCACATAAACACATTCCCTGTATCAGGTTAGCACAAAAATGAAGGAAAAATAGCTATTAGAAATTTCCACTTGGGTTCTTTACAGGATTGCAGCTCGATTTTAATTCTGCCTTGTGTAAGGTATTGTTTCACTCACTTGCGGCAAACTCTGGCAACACATCTGTTAAATGTTGTGATGCGAGACGTGTAGAATTCCAGAACAATGTTGGGTAAATTTACTGCAAGAACAAGGAAACACATATCCAGTTACGTTTGGTGTAGTGATCAACATGATATTTCGTGGCATCAGACCAAAACGCAAAAAAAAGGGAAAGAAATCAGCACTTCGAATCATGACACGTCATAAAACCTTGTTCTCAGTGGCTACCACGTGGTATTCTTTTACTGCAGGTTTTTTTCAAATCCAAATACTGTCATAATACACAGGTACAGAGTTCAACAAAACATTGTGCTGCCAAAACTGAACATAAAGTGCAAGGAGTCCAACAAGGAAGGAATAAAACACATCTGTTTTATTGGGAAATTTATACAGCAATTTGTAAACACTAACACTTTTATTTATTTATCAAAGAATGACAGCTTATTAATCTATTTATAGTTACATTAAATTGTTGGGGAATATCCATGAAACAAGTTAGTACCTGTTATTACTCACATTATAGCAGCTAAGAATGTTCTCCTTCCATAAATATTCAATACATGTCTCTTTACAGAAAGCTCACCGTTAGACATTTTCTTTGTTAAATAACATCCATCCATACCACTTATGCTACACAGGCTCATGGGGGGGCCTGGAGCCTATCCTAGGGAACTCGGGGCACACCCTGGGCATGGTTCCAATCCATCGCAGGGCACAATCGCACACACTATGGACACTTTAGAGACGCAAAATCAGCCTACAACACATGTCTTTGGACTGAGGGAGGAAACCAGATTACCCTGAGGAAACCCCCAAAGCACGGACAGAACACGCAGGACAGAGGGCGGAAGCAGCTTCGAACCTGCGACTCCGGAGATACGACGCAAACGTGCTAACCACTAAGCCACCATGCTCCCCGCTGTTACTATGGAAACAATAACGTATTCTAATGAGCACACTAATATAAACCTGTGATTTGAATTACAGCCGGTATTACTGTCAGAGCTGCTGTTATAGAAATTAATCAACATCTTCTGACCAATCAGATTCGAGTATTCAACAGCCGGGTATAATCAGATCAGTGTGAAAAAACACTCCCCCACAATTATAGAAAAAAAAAATAAAAAAATGCAGAGCAACACTATATACACACAAAATGGTGGTGCAGGTTTGCTTTACAATACACATTAACTACACATGACTACAAGCCGTCACGATAAATTAGACGGCTTAACGGTGAAAAGCTGCAGAAACTGACTGTGCATGAGATTGTGTTAGAGCACAGAGCTTGATGCTAATTTCTCAAAGTTGTCAGCATTTGCAACCACATCTGGATCTGAATATTAGACCGCAAATAGGAAGTCACGATGTTTAAAACACCGCTTAAGCAATCTTCCTTTTTCTTTTCGTTTTAACTGCTGGGCCCCTGAGCAAGGCCCTTAACCCTCAACCGCTCAGCTGTATAAATGAGATAAATGGAAGTTGCTCTGGATAACGTCTGCCAAATGCCGTAAATGTAAAAATGTTTTGCAATAAAATTATTTATCTTCAGTAAACACGTTATCCTGCTCAGGGTTTGTAGTTTATCTGGAGCCTATCCCAGGAACACTGGGTGCAAGACAGGAATATATCCGAGACAGGACGCCAGTCTATCATAAGGAAGCACACGCACACTTATACTCACATGCTCTGTCACATCTATGGGGAATTTAGAGCAGCCAGTCCATCAGCATGTTTTTGAGAGTTGGAGGAAACTAGAGTACCATGAAGAAACCCTCATAGATTTATGAAGAACATTCAGTGAAACTCAGAACAGACAGTAATTGGTGCTCAGGATTGAACCCTGGATGCTGGAGCTGTGAAGCAACAACACTACCTGCTATACCATAGTAGCAACCAGGATCCAGTTAGTTGTTTTTACCGTTTTAATAATAATAAAAATAAAAAAAAATAAGAAGATGTGCTGGGGGGATGAATGGTTCAACCAGAGCGTACATTAGTGGTTTCCGATTGCCTGGTCGCCAAGGGCAACTGATATTGAGTGCTTTATAGAAAATGTTCATAAGTTAGCATAATTTACACCAGTGACCCATTTATCTCCCCGACCCTGTCATTCTCACTCTCATAACTGCAAACAGTTTCTACCGGTTTTCATTCTGGTTACCAAATTATACACAGCACTTACAGAAAAAAAATGCTTTGTATTAAGTAAAGGTTTGAGGGGTTAAAACAATAAACATCCACGTGTCACTTCAAGAGGAGGTCTATATGGGAAAAATTTCATTTGTCTCTGACTGCACACGCACACGCACACACACACACACACACACACACACACAGACAGCAGAAAGAGGCCATGCGTGCACTTTCTTATTCCATACAAGGTACTGTTCAAGAGGAATTGAAATAAAATCCACATATGGCTATGAAGCACACCTGTCAGTAAAATTAAACTCGGCACCACCTCGCTTGCTATGTAGTGTACAACGGACTCGTTACGAAGAGCAAAGCGAAAAAGAAAATTCAGTGGGAGAATTCGGGCCAGTAATAGAGGCTCTTTTTTTTTCTTCCAGGCATGCAAGTCAGATGCACTGTCCCCATTTTTTCATTTCAGCACTGTTTCACAGGGTCGCCGCAACACATTCCATCACATTCACCCCGGCATGTCCTCACAAAGGCTGCTATTGTCTCTGTGGACGTCGCCGCTGAACTGCTTGTACCCTCCAGTGCAAGACAAAGAGACAGATGCTCTTGATGTGCTCTCAGCAGATAAGCGCACTTCCTCGGCTTAGCCTGTGTCGCTGCGTGACGCCTGGGAGACGCATGTCCCCCGTGCACGCAGACGTGCACACACACACACACACACACCATCCCACACTGAGTGAACAGGCCTCATATTCACAGAGAAAGAACCAAAGCCTGAATGGCTTTTCTTTAGCTAACACAGTGCTTTCATTTTTCGTGACACCAGTCCGATTACAGCGTGATGCGTGCTAACGTGCAAAGATCACGCTGAACTGAGACACACACGCGTGAAAATGGTTCAAATGCTGCCTGCATTTTTCATGGAGGCGAGAGCGGCGTCACACTGAACTGATTAGGCCGGACCATCTCCTGAGGCAGCAGTGGTGATATATGCTTGTGTGTATGTGTGTGAGAGGATAAATAGTTAGCACAGATGTGCAGATGACAAAAGATTAAAGACAGCAAATCCTTTCCCATAGTGAAATGTATGAGCGAGGCTATTGTTGATAGTGTGGACAGCACGTAAAAATGGACAGAGATTAAACGCCTCGGCCAAGTTTCCTACTCTCTTCTACAATCCGTTAAAATGTTTATCACTTTAGATCTCGGGGGAACCTTTCAAAGCAGGGATGGGCCCTGCTAAATATTCCCCCAGTATTCGCCGCCATTTTTGCATACGTTTATTTATCGTCTCGAGATGGCGCACACATGTAATGCTGAACATCGATCTGTCCAGTAATTTTCCGTACCGCTTGGGGTCTATCCCTGGGAACTTGGGGCACAAGGAAGGGGACACCATGGACGACGTCACAACCCATCGCAGAATCATACAATCGCACACACATTCACACACTACAGACAATGTGGAAAATCCAGCAACAATGCATGTCTTCAGACTGGGGGAGGAAACCGGAGTACCCAGAGGAAACCCCCAAAGCAGGGGGAGAACATGCAAACTCTGTGCACACAGTGCGGAGGCGGGATTTGGGGCTCAAAGGTGCGAGGCAAACATACATATCACTAAGCCCCCGGAACTTTTCCACATTTTCATAGTGTTACACCCTCATCCTCAAATCTACACAAAAATGCCCATAATGTTGAGGTCAGAGGAAAAATCAGTATAGTTCCTCTTCCTATAAGACCCCAGCGGTTGTTAGAGAACATCAGGGTTTGGTTGTTGTTGTTTTTTTTTAACATAATTTGAAAATAAAGCATTGTTACAAACGGAAAGAATATGGCACAACCCACGACTCCACCAAATGTCAGTAAAGAGTCGATCAGTCAGGGAGAAATATAATTATGGGCTATTTTGTGTAGAGTCAGGATATACAATCCCAATTAATTCTATTGCATTTCCAGGTTGTGACACTACAAAATGTGGAAAAGTTCAAGTGTTAAGATTTGTATCAGGCACTCATTGGATGAGAAGGTTCTCGGAAATGATTGCTGTATGGCAGTGGTATTTATTGCAAATACTGCATCGTACATCACTAAGTGGCTTTGTTGATACCTGATTGATACCCACGTGCGATTTATTTGTTTTTGCCAGCACTGCAATTTCCATTCAACAATCGATGTTTTTTTTGTCTTCTATTTTTGCATTTTACACTGATTGCACTTCAAAATAAATAGCTAAACAGTCATCATGCTGCGACGTGTGGTACCGTCTGAGATGCTGGTATAAGTTTGTGGTGTTACTCCGAGAGGTTTGCACTGTTTTTCGACACGTTTTGCAAATGCACGTCTGTCTTCCTGAGGCTCCAATATTTCCATGTGCAATTTCGTTTGACTATAAGGTCGGCTTTACTTGTTTCGTCAGATTCGAATTCGCTTGTCGGCCCAGGCTCGCTACTGCTAGCCTCCGCCATCTTTGCTGCCATCTTTACCGCTCACTTCCTTCAAGTGACAGCAGCAACTCGTCCTCTCATAGGTCAGCTAGGCTACGTATCACGTTTGTGGAGTCAAGCTAGACTTTACGATGCCAGTCTACCGTCGTGTTTTGGTATTTAAGGGGTTGCACACTTATTGGGTGAATCGCACCGAATGCGGTTTCCTGTATGAACCGCACTTTTAGAAACTGCGATTTCGATTCAAAATCGATTCATCGTACAGCCTTAATATCCGCATGCATGCGCACATGCACGTAGTGGTAAGCGGGTTATCTGCAGTTCAGTGGACCTCTGTTACAAACGTAACTAGCTTTAAATGTATGATATGTGCCATAGTTTGAGCCCGTACTGAAGATACGATAAAAAAATGAAACTCCTGACATATTAAAATGTATGTTGATAATTAATTACCAAATAAAATAAAAATTAAATCAGTAATGGATTCAGAATGCTGTTGTCAGAATCAGGATACAGAATCACATCATACATGTTTAAATCCCTTCACTGGCTCTCTGTGTCTTCGAGAATTGATTGTAAAAATGTATTTACTACTTTTTAAATGTTTGCATGGCCTTGCCCCTTTGTACCTCACAAATGCCTTTTTACATTTTAGACATGCTAGGTGACATTTTTTGACACTCGGGTTATTTAGCTAAAGGGGGCAGAGTCAGCTTTTAGTTATTATTACTGCGTTCTACTTAACTCCGAGCTCGGAGCTACGTCATTTTTTAACCTCTGCACATTTGAGCGAGGAAATAAGAAAAGCACGTTTTCAGCACGGTTAAAGCTTTGCTCTGTCTGAGTACCAAACGCTCATAAGCTAGCCAGAGTGGTCACCTTCTCAAAAATCTGTAGAATCAATGTTATAGATTTATAGGACTTGTGTGTCTGTATGCTGATTAAAGCAAATACTACTACACTCTCATTTAAAAGTCGAGGACTTTGTTGACAGTGTAAGCAGCCATGTTGATATGAAGCCATGTGCTGACCTCGGGGTTGAGGACACCTTTCCGTATTTCCAAGTAAGAAATCGAGGGTGTGTTTTCTTTTGGTTTTCCTAGGTGGAGTTTGGAAATTCTACGTTACAAGCTTTAGTTGAATGCAGCAGAAAAGAGTACTGGAAAACGTTTGGGATTCTCATTCGAACCCGCAACCCTGGAGGTGCAAGACAGGCGTACAAAATTATTATTATTATTAATATTATTATTATTATTATTATTATTATTGTTGTTATTATTATTATTATTAAATGAAACAGTACAGCACATGCTCTTCCAATCAGTCCTCTCAGACTTCCTGCTGATCTGCATTGCTTCCTGCATTGTGTGTCACAGATCCTGTATCATATCGAGGCCCCCCTTCCCCAACCCAAACACCACCATGAGCACAACATCGCCCTGACCAGTGGACTTTACTCCCTGCATTGATAGCCTTGAGGGTTGGAACTTGATCCCAAATGTCTATGCTGAAACTGTGGCAGGACATGCTGTGGGACACAGGGACAGTCGATCAGCAGCCAATCCCCTGATCCATTTCTATCACGCTGGGTAATAAGCAGAGAGCTCACAGCTCAGCTTTCCAGAGGGAAAAAAAACACTCGCAGCAGCACAAGCTTAGTAAATTCATGATTAATAAATCAGCAGCCCCAGCGCTCACGGTACTCAGTCTGCTAGATGGAGAACCAAAAAAATGAAAAGAGAATAAGATCAAAGTGGGCTGTTCTCATTTTTGATGTGCATGCAAGACCTCTGAGTTAATTGGCCCTTATGGGACTTTGAAAAAAAAAAAAAAGCACCTATTCAGGATTTCTGGACTCTATCACTTACCTGTGTGTGTGTGTGTGTGTGTGTGTGTGTGTGTGTGTGTATTACATGGCCCAAGCCACCATATGGATGATTTATCACAAGGTTTTGTATTGATATGTCAAGTTATGAGAAAACTCGATCATAACTCTGATTATTTAAGCCATGTAAAATATGCACCTTTTTTTTCACCAGCAGTTTTGCTAAGACGCTTTGTTTAAACTCGCAGTGACACAGTGACAATGTCCAGCTGGTAAACATGCTGTCAGACTACTCTCAACTAATTTTAGCCTTTAAAAATCTAACACATGTGAAGTGTTTCATCTGATTTGCATACACTGACAAAATATCAAATTTGCATTCCTGCAGCACAATCATTACTAAACTACTTACTATAAGTATTTAAGTGACAAATGGCCTCTAATCCCATAAATACGTCTTATACTAACTTATCTGTGGTTGCGGCATTGTGTGACCGGGATTTAAAACGATGACCTGGACAATATAAAACAAAATAACAATATCCACCCTATTACTAATACTGTAATTTAACACAGATACAAAAATATTGCATAAGACTGTGGCATTAGGGTGAATGTGTGTGTGTGTGTGTGTGTGTGTGTGTGGTAGATATATTAAAGAGTAAAGAGTAATTGTAAAAAGGGATTCAAGTGCAGTTCAAATGAATGAATACGTTATCAAGAGGTGTGTTTAGGTTTCTAGGAGTTTGCTTGATTTTGCATTAATTTCTGCGATCCTGGAATCCTGGAAGGACTGACTAACAGACTAAAGGAAAAGACAACATACTGTATAATGTCAGTACATACACTGTGTATACATACAGTATAAGTACTGACCCCACCTGGAACTTTTCCACATTTCCGTTCTGTTACAATCTGAACTTGACATGGGATTAATTGGGATTAAATGTCATAAATCTACACAAAATCGCCCATAATGATGAGGTCAGAGGAAAAATCAATATAGTTCTTCGTCCTGGAAGACCCCAGAGGTTGTTAGAGAACATACTTATACAAACAGAACAAGGTTCTGGGAAAATATCAATCAGGGTTTGGTTTATTGTTTATTGAATGCGTGTCGTGATGTGATAACGTCACATGACACGTCTTGGCCCAAATTTGCGGAAAATTGGCGGTAATTTTTTTAAAAAACCCATGCGCGTCCGAATATTGTGGAGTTTGCTTTGATTTTCTGTTCATTTCTGCGATCGCAGAATCGCAAAATCCTGGAGGGACTGACCAATCAGCTTGTCTCTTTTCCTCACAGTGTACATCACTTTCACTACTATCTCTAACTTACATGCCTGACATTACAAGCAGGATTTGCCATTATAGTCAAATCTTTTTTGTAAACAGAAGAGGATGCATGGTTTGTAATATATTGTGTGGTTCTCTGAGAAAACCATGCACACAGCCAAAATGTCATTACTTTCTTAAAGAGGAAATAAAAACATTTCTATATTGTTTTGGTGACATATATTCATTATATTATTCTATTATTGTATTGGTGACATATGAACAGAAAAACGCTATTTTAACCAAAGCCTGGTTTTCCTTCTGTTTTTGGTTGTGGCTGCCAGAATTCAACCACAGCAACATCCAAAGGGTTTTCCCAAACCACCGTGTATATACATATATATATATATCCATCCATCCATCCATCTTCTATACCGCTTTATCCTTTTCAGGGTCACGGGGAAACCTGGAGCCTATCCCAGGAAGCATCAGGCACGAGGCGGGGTACACCCTGGACAGGGTGAGATATATATATATATATATCTTAGTTAAGCTACAATTTAATTGTGTCATATAGAGTAATATTATGCAAATATGTGGGCTGGTAAACTACGTGTTCTGCAAAATTTCGTGTCGTATCATATACAGGTCATTTCAAAGTCTGCTCGTCAGTAGCAATAGGCGCCTAGTTAACCAGCCTACCATTACACAGTCCCTCCAGAATTTAGCAATTTTGCAATCGGAGAAATTACAACAAAACTCCGCAAACTCAAGCAACCTCCGCAATATTCAGAGGAGCTTGTGATTTTTCAAAATTACCGCAGATTTTCTGCAGACGTCATGTGACGTCATCATGACACGCATTCAGCCAAAGCCCTCCTCGTTTCACGTGCGTCAAACATGAATACAGCTCAAGAGTCTCATTTACCAACGAACATCGCTGTGAAAGACCGTGCTAAACAATTTCCTGCAACTGCGATTTCGCCAATTCGATTTCGCAAAAAAATTTTTTTTTTAAAAAGCCGCAGCAAAACCAAGCATGTCTGGCTGCAACAATCACAAAAAAATCTCGGCGCAATCCTGTATGGCCTGCATAGAGATTGCTTTTTTGTCAGATCGATATGGTAGATACTTAAATATTAAAAGACGATAAGATAAAACTTATCTATATATAGTCTTTTTTTACTTTGGTTAGCTAGCCAAGAGTAGCGTATATATAAAATAAAAATAATAAGGTTATACATTTTCTTGATGATTCCTTGAAAGCGCACAATAAACATTACGAATCCGACGAGGCCAGATCTCCTGAATCTTCTTGAAATCTGACCCATGCATTTTGTATACCACTGTACACAAAGTTATGCTGAAGAAACAGTATTCTGATTGGTGGCGGAATTGACCCATGAAACGTATGACATGTCAAAATGCTTGAAAGCATTTGGTCTGTACTGTTGACTTCCACTTGGAACGTCGAACAGCAAATAAATAAAAATACGGAACCTTCGCCGAGTGCTGGTTTCGAAACGGAACAACAAATAACAAAACTCTCGTTCTGTGATGCAAAACTACGAAGCGTCAATTTCGATTTGTAAATATTGAAATGTTAAGGTGGACAACTGGGAAGCTGGAAGCTAGCTGGGCATGAAATCAAACTTTTTTACCTGGACTGTCCTTTCACTTTTCACTTTGTTTGCAACCATGGATATTACTGACTGGATATTACTTTAACTTTGTGTTACAGAAATAAAAGGATGAAGGCGTTTGATGATTTAGATGTAAAATAAAGTTTTGTGACGATACAGTTTATGATTCTTTTTACTAGCAGAAACGGACAGCTGAGTTGCGTTTTGTCGTAGCAGAGCATAAAGTCACTGTGAAATCACTGAGGCTGAGACTCTACCGTCTACAATTCGACGTCACATAGAGTTCACGTTTACTATATTTAGTAGTAAAAATAACCATCTGGCTGACGGTACCTACGAGTGTGTTTTCTCTCTCAAATGTGATCATCTGTTTATATTGGCTAATTCCCAGTGTGTAATGGCAATAAATTTGGTGGAAATGGTATTTACTTTGTATTTACTAGTTTTGTTAGACAGTCTATTGATGCTTCTGTTATTATAGTACAATTATCTAAACAGTATATCATTGTCGACTTAATGGCCTTTTATTTGTTTATAGGTAAAATAATTTAGTCAGTCAGTACTTGGGTGTAGCAGCCTGTTTATACTGAACTGCTGTATAGTAATCAGTGTACATTCACAAAGCCAGGAGGTAAAAAAAAAAAGAGACCTTGGCTGAAAAGCTGGTGGATTTTCAATGTCACAAAAACTGTTGCTTCTCTCCACCTACACCGCTATTTCTAGGAAAAGTAGTGAGCGAGGGCGGGAAAAAAATTGCTTTTCGCCCACCCCAATTAGCAATATGCTGCTCTAATGCCATATGTTATGCTTGCATAACAAAAATGCATGAAGATCATTAGCACTTACCTGTTTCCAGAGGAAGTTGTCCTCCTGGTTGATTTGCCAGGCCGTGATCAGGTGGATGGAGGAGAGCGCCACTCCACACAGCACCGCCGCGGTCATGCGCACGGGCAGCAGCGTGTAGGTGATATAGACGAAGAACACAGAAGTCCAGACGCCCTCGGAGGCACTGCGTGGTTCCACCATGAAGACGCCGAACGACTGAACGACCACCAGGACCACCACCACTAGGTAGCTCACTATCCACATGCAGTCCTGGTGGAAGCCGGTGCGGTTACACACCACCATCATGGCCAGGAAGAGTGCCATTGCTACAGAAAGTACTGACACATAGGCGACATTTACATCCTGAGTCCTGAGCACACAGTGAAACGTCATCATGAGGCCACACACGAGCACGAGCACACCCATGAGCATGGTCAGAGAGCTCTGGTTCAACCGGAAGAAATAGCGCTGGTAGAGGCGCTCCAGTTTGGCTGACTCGAACTGCTTGGACTGGAAAACGTGCGCAAGCTGCCACAGGCACCCTAAAACAGCCGTTCCCACTTCCCTGTCCTCCTCCTTCTCCTCCTCCTCATCCTCCTTCATCCTCTTGGATTCACCATCCTCAATGGCTAGATCTCCTTTCTTCCCGTAGTGGTCCTCTTGCCAGACGCAGCGTGTGCTGAAGGTGCTCGCACCGGCACCGGCTCCTGCGTGGGGCGGCGCTTCGGCGGCTTCAGGGTCAGCCAGGCAGCTCATGTAGCGCCGGCGCCAGTCCCTCTTACGCCACCGCTTACGGCCATTCCGCTCGCCCCACGCTGTCTTGTGCTCATCTGCACGGGTGACTAAAAAGCCACTGACCCAAGACATCCTGAATGAAATGAAACAGAGGGTGAAAGGTAATGAGCATGTGTCAAAACACTGTAGTGCCCTTGAATCTGTAATTCTCTACAGTGAATTACACTGAATTCAACTGGCTCAAATGTGTGACAATGAAATGTTGTTTTCTAAAAGAAAGACCCAGGCGGTTCACAGACAGTTTCTCACGCATGTCAAACAAACCAGGAAACTAAACTTGTAAAGATTAAAGAGGTCACATTACCTGCTTGGCTTCCCGGTGGTTCTGCAGTGCTGCTTTCCTCAGCCAGGTCCAGCATTTAACCCTGTGTACAGAGCTGATGGTAGCAGCTTGGTCTGAACACACATAGGGTGTGACTGAGAGATCCAGGACACCCAGTTAAGCAAACAGTCAAATAACGCAAATAACACGAGTGAGCCGAACACCGATGGCTCCGCATCTCTGAGCTGCCCGAGTCTGTTTGTTTGATAGAAAGATAACAGAGACAGGACAGAGTATAATATTAGATCAGAGCAAAGAGTGCTTTACAAGATATGTGTTATGAGTAAACATGGCGAGTCGCAGTAAAATACAAGGCTGGGGGGGAAAAAACGTTCTCATGGAGTTCCCGTTCCAACCAACAAATTACACTATCAGCAAAACACCACAGATCACTTACAGCTGTTTTGTCATTTAAAGATTTTCCCTAAAACGTCCAGAATATCAAATATCACGTACAGGAACAGTAAATGTTTGTTTGTTGGCGATGTCAGCTAACAGAGAATGTCATCAGAACATTTTGTAATGGATTTGATATGTTCTAAAAAGGTCTGGATGTAATGTTGCAAAAATAACGTTCCTACTATGTTGTGAAGACGTGACGTAAAACAGGTTAGCTTCACGATGTTTTTCAAACTCACATGTTTGTTCATAGCTAGACAAGTTCGTGTACAGCGTAGACATAGACTAGGGTTGGGCGATATATCGATATAATATCTATATCGTGATAAATGATTACGCGATACAATTTTCGGAGATATTGTTGGTATGATGATGTATTTTTTTTTAACGTTTTTAATAATTACAAATTCAATGGTACTGATTTTATGTCATTGATTTGATGGATTTTTAAAAAACTTAATATTCTTTGTCTTTGTAAACATTAAAGAAAAGATTAGTCAAACTATAGGTCAGGTCTATACTGCTATAATGTGTATATATATATATACACACACACACACACACACACACATATATATGTATATAATGTTATAATTGTTTTTGTTTATTTCACTACTTGGTTTGCAGACAGTTTGTTAGCTAAATTATATATAGTGATATGCATTGTGTATCATAGAAATGTCCTCAAGTATCGTGATATGTATTTTTGTCATATCACCCAGTCCTACATAGACTTATGTATAAACATTCTTCTCTGAATACACACATATTATATAT
>JANDJT010000050.1:20366818-20428647 GCA_024331685.1 Stegophilus panzeri
GGTGAACTGAAGAGGAGAGTCCACCAGCGTGGACCTTGAAATGTGAAGGATCTGGAGAGATTCTGTATGGAGGAATGGTCTCAGATCTCTTGCCATGTATTCTCCAACTTCATCGGTCATTATAGAAGAAGACTCAGAGCTGTTATCTTGGCAAAGGGAGCTAGCACAAAGTATTCACTAAAAGGGTGCCAATAATTGTTGCACACCTACATTTAACAAATTTTTGTTGTTATTTTGTTTGCAATTGTTTGATATCATGAGAGCAGAGTATTTTTGTGAATATTTTGAAGAAAAGATCAAAAGGTTAAACATTAAAGACAAATTTTCACAGCATTCTTTGCTCATATATAAAACTGCTTATTTATCAGTAATTTATTTAGCTGTATTTTTGAATCCTGATTAAAAAAAATACAGGAGTTAAAGGAGATACAGGAGATAAAGAGGAGAATGAGTTGTGTGCATGTTTGAGCATCTCACAAGCCACTTATGTGCAGGTCTTTATTATAAGCAGGTGATGAAAGTGTGTTCAAGGTGTTTCAGCATAACCTAAACAATCGAAGAAACTGGTATTGTTTGAATTATATGCAGAATTTGTTGTTAATGCACTTCTTGGGTGGATTTATTATTTTCTGGTCTTTCTGCTAAATCTCTCAATAAACTGGAATTGATCCAGAATTCATTAGCTCAGCTAATGTACAAGCATACCTGCACGCATTACTTTATCGCCTGTAATGTCAGTATGTACTTATATACTCTTATCTCGTCCAGTTCGCTGCATGTTTTTGCTATTTGCTGAGGTTCTTTCTTGTTTCACAGTGCCATTCACTCAGCTATTTTGCCACTGGTTTCCTTTTCCTTCCTTAAACTTAACTGGTTACCATGTGAGCAACATCAACATTTCTTTGATTGCACCAAATAAATCAAATAAAATCATGTATTAAAAGCTACATGAAGATAAAATGCTGGAGCACACACACCAGAGTCAGTAAAGTAATCCTTGTTAACAAGTGAACTCTGATAAACACCTCTGTATCTGTTAACTCAACTGTAACTATGCCACATATCATGACCAGTTTGCTCGCTCCTAACTCAGCAAAGAACTGTTGTTTTATTACTTTGTTATAAAGGCAAAGGATTATAAAGTGTGTTATAATGTCAAAGTTTTGTCACTTTGCGTTAGTGTCACACCGCTGTATTTTTATTGTTCCAGCTCCCAGCTTATTAGTGCTATTCTTCCATGAAGGAGCGTTTTATTTGCTTTATGACTATTATACTGTGTTATTAAGGTGTAATTTTCTGTGTAAGAAGTCTGATCTGATTGCATGCTTCTTGAATAGAACATATCTGACTTATCCCATCTTACCTTAGCCATTACAGTAGAGACTAGATGACTTGCCAAGGATTTTTGGAAAACAGAAGTTCATATGTTGCTACATGTATTGCAGTAAGGTTACAGATTGTCTAACTCCAAATTGAGGCCAGATTATTACCCAAGAGGAACTTCTGAAACTTTCAACTGTCTCTGGACTCATGTATCTGCAATTAATAACAGTACTACATGTATACACTACTGCCAGCTTCAGATGAATTTTACGATTTTATTATTTATATTTAGTATCCGTATGATCGTGCTTAAATTAGCCTGAGTTCAAAGCGAGCAGGAATGCATGCAAACACTGCTCCTCGTTTATCAGTCTCTTAGTCAAGGTATGCGGAAATGTTTGCTTAAACCTAAACAAACAAAAAGAAATCCACCTGATTTACAAAGGTTTTGGAATTGCATATTTTCTTCATATGTAGATGAATGCTAATCACCCGTAAATTACTGAGTGCGTGAACAGCACGGCTGATTCGCAGTTGGTGTTGGCCAGAAAACTCCATAAAAGGCAAAGCTCACACAGCTGAAATAAAATCTATGACTTTGTCATAGATTGAACTGTAAGTTATTTTGACTCATGTCTATGCCAATAAAAAATATACAGTGTCCAATCCCCACTGTAATTGATCACATTTGTCTGAATAACAAATGATAATTGTACATATTCCTGTCTGTAAATTTATTGAACTTATTTTTGGTCACAAAGTATTTTAAAGAATCAAATCGAAATCTGAAATTCAAAATCTGAAAAATACTGCTTGCATAAGTATTTAATCCCACAGGTTCCTGAACCACAGGAAAGATATTAATATAGAATTGGTCTTGCTGTGCAACATCGAGCTGAGGTTGTTGTAGTGTAAAAGCTAATATATATATTAATAAATGTTTATAAATGCAGGATAATATGGGGATATTAACAGGAATGTCAGCTGTGTGTGTGTGTGTGTGTGTTTTGAGGACAAGTCCTAGCTATTGTCCTTGGAATAGGCTTATGTCTGTTTCACTATAGCATGGAACTGTTCGCACACCTGATCAAATCATGACAAAACCGTACTTCTCCAGCAATGTTAATGCTGTTAAACCGGCTCCTAACCCAACATGTATTTTGCAGGCAAGGTTAGAGATTTGCCACACAGTGTTGGTAAAATATATTTGTTTTCTTAAAGTGCAAATGTATATTACTGGCAGAAAGACTTGATTCAGCTCAAAACCCCCAATTTCCCATCATTTTCTGCTTTCCCAAATTCAGCCAAAAAAGTCACCACACATATTATACTTAACATTTGATCTTATAGTGCTGATTCTTATACCACTGCATGCATAATACGCTGTATGTACACAAATATGCACATATTCTTCTCTTGTTTCTTGTTTCTAGGGAGATCTGGCCAAAAAGAAGATTTATCCAACTCTATGGTAAGAAAGTTGTGATATAAGATACTGATTGTGCTGACATTAGAGAGTATCAGAGTACATAAGAGCAATTTGACCAAGTTCACTGACACAGGCAAGAGTTACAGTGCACTGGATGTTTCTATATATATACACTCACCATCCACTTTATTAGGAACACTTACACCTGCTCATTCATGCAGGTCTCAGTTCAGGCAAACATGAGGCAGCTGCACAATGCATAAAATCAAGTTGATACAGGTCAAGAGCTTCATGTAATGTTCACATCAGTCATCAGAATGGGGGAAAGAGTGATCTCTGTGACCATGTCGTGGTTGTTGGTGCCAGACGGACTGGTTTGAGCGTTTCAGAAACTGCTAATCTCCTTGGATATTCATGCACAAACTTTAACTCAAACTTCTCTTGAGTTACACAGAATGGTGTGAAAAACAAAAAACATCCTGTGAGCAGCAGTTCTGTGGGAAGATAGGCCTTGTTGATCAGAGAGTTCAGAAGAGAATAGTTTCAAGCTGTCATTAAGCCTCCAGTAACTCAAATAAGCATATAAAAAGCAGCATATAAAAAGTTCTGTAATTCCTACACCATTCACACAATTTGGATGGAAATACTCTAAAAAAATGAAACAACTATAATATATTATGGTGGATAGCTAAAATAACTTTGCCAATGTCCAAAATGTTTATGTACCTGACTGTGTATATACAGTACAATTAGGTACATGCAAAGAAATGCTGTAGCGTGAAGATGCCTTAAAAATTAGTGAAATTATCTGTTTCTACTTTTAAAAAAATACTATTAAGAGCAGTAAACAGTAATAAATGAAACAGAGTCAGTATTTTGGTGTGACGACCCTTTGCTTTAAATAAATTAGTAGTCTCAGGTACAGTTTGTTCCATTTTATAAGGAAATGAGCTGTAAGTTTTACTGAGCCTCTTGCAGACCAGCAATAGTTCTCCTGGAAACTTTGACTATTGCACTTGCTTCTTATTTTTGCATCAAATCTCAGCAGCCTTAATTTTTTTTTTTTTTGTCATCTGAAAAGTGGTCTCTTGCGTAATGTACTGCTTTCTTTACTGACATGACTGACATTTTTCTGTAACAGTTCATTTTGTGCTAGAAAACTACTGTCTGGAAATCTAAAATGTTTTTGTACTGACTCGATAATGTAGAAGTCATATAATAAAAATCTATAACAAAGTTTGTACTAAAAAAAAAAAATAGGATGCCTAAGACTTTCGCACAGTACTGTTCACACACACACACAACAAGGCCTTGCTTTTGCGATAGACAGCTTGTAAACTCACTCAGCAGGTGTGTGAGGGCAGTGCACAACAGGATTAGACTATTTCTGCTTATTAAACAGTATATAGAGAGTGCGTGTACGTATTTGCTATGTCTGTCACAGAACAAACATTGAAATACTGTCTTTATATCGTCTTCTTTCTCAGGTGGTTATTCAGGGATGGTCTTCTTCCTGAACAGACCTTCTTTGTCGGCTTTGCCCGCTCTGACCTGACTGTGGATGCCATTCGGAGAGCCTGTCTGCCACACATGAAGGTAGTCTATCCTGTGTGTTTGTTTTTGTGCGTGTGTGTGTGTGTGTGTGTGTGTGTGTGTGTATGTACACTAAAGTTCCTCTGAATACCCTTCCCCAGGTGGCAGACACTGAAGCAGACCGTCTCTCTGCCTTCTTCAGCCGTAACTCCTACATAAGTGGGAAGTATGATGATGAGGCTGCCTTCTCCAAGCTGCATTCTCACCTGTTGTCTCTGCCTGGTGGTGCAGAGGCCAACCGCCTCTTCTACCTGGCCCTGCCACCCAGCATTTACCATGATGTCACCAAGAACATCCAACACCAGTGTCTTAGCACCAAGTGAGGAGCAGTGAGCTTTTATTTGGTTTGCTTCTACATTCATTTAGAAACGCTTTAAGCTGTTTTGCGATTTGTACTGTTTTAAAGTAAATAGTTTGAGAATGACAAAGTATGTTGTATGACTTGAAGGGGGTGGAACCGAGTGATTGTTGAAAAGCCATTTGGCCGTGACCTGCAGAGCTCAGAGGAGCTGTCCAATCATCTTTCTTCTCTCTTTACTGAAGACCAAATCTACCGCATAGACCATTACCTTGGCAAGGAGATGGTACAGAACCTCATGGTCCTAAGGTAAGTCTATTCTGCTTCCTGTTCTTATAAATCCTACTGTATTCTTCACTGTTTTGTATCTTTGTGTCTTAAGCAAACAGATGGCTGTTGCTGTACTCATGTAAACTTATCGAATATTTCCAGGTTCGGAAATAGAATATTTGGGCCCATATGGAACCGGGACAGTGTTGCCTGTGTGGTTCTGACCTTTAAAGAGCCCTTTGGGACCCAGGGCAGAGGTGGCTACTTTGATGATTTTGGCATCATCCGGTAAGATGTATCAGTGCATCGGAGCAGATCAGCACATAGTGTTGTACTTCTTTAAGTTGCATGATTTTGAATTTGCGATTTTGCTTATTCTGATTCCTTCTCACCCATGTTCAGCGATGTCATGCAGAATCACCTTCTGCAGATGCTGTCTCTGATTGCCATGGAGAAACCTCCCTCCACCAGCTCAGATGATGTAAGAGATGAGAAGGTAATGATCCTGCCATCTAATGAACGCAACACTACACCATTGGTCTGCACAATTTTATTTGGACAATCTGTTTTTTCATCTTTATAAAGAACAGCCTGATGATGCAGTAAATTTTCATCTCAATTCTAGTCATAAAATGCAATCTAATACTGTATGGTTTTACGAATGGCTGATGTGGCACCTGATTAGATCAAGGTGTGAAATACCGAAGTTTAGTGATGGGGGAAGCAAAGTATTTGAAGCTTTGTGGAGCATCGAGTTTGCAGCACTGGTTCACATTAGCGAAATCTACTGGTCACTTGTGCAACTGCATCTGGAAACCCTGACCCTAGAAACACCTAACACGAAGTAGTTGTGTGTTAGTCGCAAATGAGTCAACTCCTTTAGGTGATCGTTGAGAGGGCGATGGTGTTGCTTTTGCTTTGTAATTTAATTACAATGCTTCCATGGGAAGCTCTTTCCAACGTCTGAGCTGTTCATTTGTGTGAATGGTGAGACGCATGTTGGAAAAACAGAGAAAGTCAGTTCTCAGGATATATGGAAAGTAATCTTCTTATTGAAGCACAGATAAACAACCACAATGACATGCAAGGATTCTTACAGGGATTCTTAGTTATCTGTAGTACCTTGCTGATTTTTACAGTGTTTTTAAATAGATTTAATCAAATGTCAATTTATTATTTAGAAGTAGAGTAATAATTTTTTTAGACAATTTCAGACATGGTTGGGCAAAGAAGAGCAATTACTGATCAAAACATCATAGTAGTATTATAATTTAAGTATTCTAGTATAAGAATTATAGCATCATTCATCTTCAAGTTATCCTGGTCTCAGCTGATGTGGATTCTGAGTCTATTCCAGTAACACTGGGACTGAGGTGTGAACACCCCCTGAATGGAACCCTAGTCTGTCACAGGGTACCATGTACACACACATTCACATGTTCGTTCATACCTGGGGCAATTTAGAGGCTATTCATGTACTGGCATGTTTTTTGGGAAGCGGGAGGAAACTGGAGAACCTGGAGGAAACCCACATGGACATGGGGAGACCATGCACAGTGCATGACTCTGTAAACCAGAAAATCCAAACGATTGGCTCAAATGATTCCTCTGGCCAGTGAGTGGAGTGTGTGAGCCGACGTTTCCTTAGTTCCCCACTCATACTTATGTGGCAGCCGCATTAGCAATTGGCATAACGTGAAAATCCAGCATAAGATGCTGTTATGAATGTTTAATTTCTGTAGAACACGTTTCACCACACATTTCATATCCAGTGCTGTGGTTAAGACGGTGCAATGTATAATAAAAGAAAAAAATATTTTGAGGTTTGTGTCATGTTCGTATGATCAAACAATCAGTGATTGTTTACCATCAGTAATATGGAAGTACGTGGACCATAAAGCCGTTCAGACAGATGCGGTTCAAATTGGGTAGCAACAACGCTACCTGATCAGAACAACTCAAGCATGACAAAACTGCACTACCCTACAAAACTGCACAGTGCTGACCAATTACCTGTGTGATTCGCTAGCAGGGTTGGGAGGGTTACTTTAAAAATGTATTCCGATACAGTTACAAATTCATTCATAAAAATGTAATCAGTAATGTAATCCAAGTATCACAATATGAAAGTAATGTAATCTGATTATTTTTGGATGACTTCAAGGTCACATATGTAAATAAAGTCAAGAGAAAAGCAATATGATCTAAAATACTTTTATTTAGAGCTTATTTTAAGCTTAAAACAGGTTCAGTGTTTGGATTTGTTTTAATAAAATAAATAAATGAATAAATAAAAGATCACTGTCCCTGATGCGGGTAACATTACATCACAAAAACTAGGGTGACCATATTCTGGTTTTCCAAAAAGAGGACACCGGGTTTTTTTGTTGTTGTTTGTTTTTGGTGGGAAGTCTTAATAGCGTGCAAAACAGTGTTACTATGAACGCAGACTTTAATACACTGAAAAAGACACACTATTAGCATCGCATGAATATATATAAATAAAATTGGTTTCACTCTGCCCATGTTTGACATTTTTTCCCTACATTCTTTTGAATGTCCATGGAATAAAATAAAATATCAGATGCCACGATTTTACCTTCTGCCATCATTTACACATCTGAATGGCCAGGTAATATGAAGCAATGTGATAACATGAAATTAAAAATGACCTTATATGGCCATAGGCATTGTTTCGACTCAGGACAGTTGTCATTTGCTACTATTGTCAAACAACTGTTTGATGTCGTATACAACAGCACTTCGTCTTCACGCGTTTGCTAAGAGTAAGTTAATGGTTGAGAAGCAGGAATTTGGCCAATAGTTGCTGCAAGCCTTTTATAATCGACCAATTTTAGTGCGAGAAGGTGGGAATTACACAGAGGGGTTAAAGCAATGCAAACATGCGCACACACGATGCATTATTAGACCATAAGCACATCATAATGAAACGTAGATGCTTTTTAAGGTCCGAAAAAGAGGACATATGGTCACCCTAACAAAAGCATTTCAGACAACAATTTGTGTTCATTTCTACCTGGAGGTTGCTTATGTGAGCCACGACTGGCAAGAGAGAACCAAAACTATAATCAAGCAGCTGTCTATATTGTGTTATGTCAAAAGATTAATTTCTTTGGTTTTAAATGTAAAAAATTGTAATCCTGACAGTATTCCCATTTTTTTACAAAAATGTACCTGAAATCTGATTACTTTGTTTTTTGACATAAATGTAACGGATTACAATTACCAGTTTTTTGTATCCTGATCACGTAACACCTTCACATGTACTCCGTTACTCCCCAAGCCTGCCCTTATCTTACACATGTGGTACCTTTAAAAGTGATTAAGGGTACACAAATGGACCACTGGTAATTCAGTTTTAGCGTAAATCTTTAAAGGTATACTACATGCACCTAGCTACAAAATACATACTAAAGATACAAAATGTGTATCCTTGAAGGTACCATCCCAGCGACAAGGACGGTAGAGTTTAGTACTTATGTTAAAAAGTTTTTTTGTTTTTTTTTTAAAGACAAAAAAATTAAGAAGCTCTAAACATTTCCACGAACCAGATATTCATAGAACCGTGTTGTTAATAAAATGTTTTGCTAACCCAAAAATGTTAGCCAGGTTAGTATACTACATCAGTGATTCTCAAGCCAGGGGTCTGTAAAGCATATCACACTGGGTGTGGGATTTTCTTTTGTCAGTTCTGACACTGTTGGAAATTAATTATTTATTGAATTATTGAGTCATAGTTTGTTTGTTTGACTGGTCAATACAAACCTCAGTCAATCAATCAATCGATCAATCTAAATATAATGTATATATATATATATTGACTGCTAAACAGTCAATGACTATTTTAGCACTAATGTGTTCTGTGACTGTAAAGTTCAGAAATAAAAAATTAAAAGCCTCTATGGCTTTAATTAACAGCCAAAATATTTCACATTTAAATGATTTGAAAAGATGGATTGTATATATATTATATAAATGCGTACTAATGGGGTTCATATTTCTTTTATAGTCAAAGGGATCCCTAGCTGGAGAAAGTTTGAGAACTACCCTGAACTACACTGGATAGTGGATATAAAACCAATAGGGAACACTCTACTCAGTGTAAAATATGGACAATCTGACTATGATCATTGACATCAGGATAAATTACATCATGGTACACTTTCTGAAAGTACTGTTTGTCCTAATTAACACCAAGCAACACATATCTGACATTACATCCCTGTCATCATTTTTAACATGACACCTGTAAATATTTGAATACATGTTGTGTGTCTGTGCATGTACATGACTTTTGCTATTATTTATGATATTTAAAAAACAGCACCAAAAAAAGGTGTTTGGGGTTATATTCTGAGCTGCCTAGCCTGAAATCCTAGAGTACATCTTAAAATGCATACTACATTATTAACCAGTAGGAGGGAGGTTCATGTTCAGTGCTATGTACACTATTTTCACGTACTGTTTAGTACGCTAGTATGCGGTGGAGGACGGAGGTTCAGACTTCGGCTCGTGGAGTCTTTTAGATTTTTTTTTTTTTTTTTCTTTTTAAATTTAAATTAAAATTCGACACAATGTAGACTAAAAACGGACATTGTTTGATGTCGTCGTGTAGAAACAAAACCCTTGCAGACTAGATATGTGCCTACAGGACACGTTTAAAGAGAAAATTCATGGCGCTGTTTCAGATTCCAGCTCACAAAACCATCGCGCGCGCGCTGACGCTTCATGTAGAACCGAGAGATGTGGAGCGGAGTGACACTAAAGCGCCATCGTGTTTTCTGTGCTTTCTGCTTGACTCTGTGTGTGTGTGTGTGCGTGTGTGTGTGAATATTCAGTTAATGCAATAGGAAACAGCCTGTGCTGTCCCTGATAATGCTGCTGTAGCTGCTCACTGAAACGCCGCACCGCAAAACAAGCACGCACGCACGCACACACTACATGTACACTGCTAATGTAAGCTATAAAGACACACGCACACACACACACTGTCACTCACCAAGACGTGCATGGGTTCAGCAGCTCACCGCGTTTCACGTCTCAGATTCATACCATAACCCGGTCACGGTCCGTCTCGTGCCCAGTGTACGCTCTTCTCCTACGGTTACAGTGTGTGCCGCTGGCGCTCGCGCTCTGTCGTACACCGCGCAAGTCCTGTCAGCTCTGCGCTCGCGCAGTTTGGCACAAATCCCGCGCGCCACCTGGCGGCGAGCACGCGCGGGAGTGACTACAGGAACGACTTGCTGGCGACTTTTTCTTTCTTTCTGGGAGGCCGTTTAGGGCGAAACACAGTGAAACACTTGCGCGAGCGCATGCGTGCGCACGCATACACACGCACGCACGGTATTTGAGCATGCATATGAAACCCTGCTTCAACACACACATACTGTATATATGAAACTCTACTTGCGATGCGTCGTTGAGTAATTCACACATAACGATCCACTGCCGATTGGCGAGCGCCGATTTCTCCGATCAAAGGGTTTTTGTCGGCGAGCTCGGCGACTTGCAAATCGGGTGAACTAGTAGTGTGAACTAGGCTTCGCACACACACACGCGATATTTGAGCATATATATGAAAGATTGCTTGCACAGACACACACGCGCGCGTACACACACACTGTATATGAAACACTACTTGCATACATATAGGCTACTACTTACACGCATATGTATATAAATCAAATGTGCGCGTGCACACACACACACTTACTGTATATATGAAACACCACTTGCATACATATATAGGCTACACATCAACTGCACACATACTACATGACTACACACACACACATACACACACATATATAGATATATATGAAACACTACTTACACACACATGCTACTTGCACATGCATATGAAATACTACTTACACACACACACACACACACACATGCTTCTTGCACATGTATATGAAACACATATTTACACACACAGTTCCTACTATATATGAAACACTTGCACATCATTTCTCATACATCCATACTGGTAGGGAAAGGCCAAGATTACTCTATTTCATTTTTATGTACAACACATTCTTGTCATTACCTGAAAAGTTTGACAGAATGCATGCATTTAGTGCAGTGTAAGATGTAAAAACACCATAGTAGTGTAAACATATCATCAGTGTCACACACAATGAGCAATTCAAGGGGAAAAAAATTAGGAACTATTAACAGGCCAGTTAACTGGGCATTCTTGGTACTGTACAATGAAATGATTTCCAGGAGCACTGAAAATTCTTGTGCACTCATACATGCATGCGTACACACACACACACACACACACACACACATTCATGCACACACTCAATATGCACAAATATGAATGTATGAGAAAGTGTGTGTATGCGCAAATGTTTCATATATATGCACTAGTAGCATGTGTGTGTGCAAGTGAGTTTCACCTGAAATGGCCTCCAATAATTTGTCCTACTTTATCAAACTGTCCTTCCATAGAATATATTTTTATGTGTGTTCATGTGTTTTTGTAAAAAAACAAAACAAAAAAAAAAACAAGTATTTTGTGGTATTTTGTCTACTTTATTACTGTGACCTCAGAAAACGCCTCCAGCATTAACATATTTGAAGTTTAAATTTACAGGCATGCAAAAGTGAAGTGCGCATGTGCAGAAAGCCTTGGTGGGACGTCTCGATAGGGAGGACAATTTGTCACTTTATCCTGGTCGGTGTCACAGTGAAGTCTATCCTGGGAACACTGGGCGCAAGGGATGGAATATAACCTTGATCGGACAGCAGTCCATTGCAGGGCGGCATGCAAACACATTAAGTCATACGAGCAACATTTCATAACCAGTGCACCTAACGGCATGTTTTTCAGCGGAAGCAGGAAACCAGAGAACTCAGAGTAAACCCACACAGACATGGGAGAGCATGACTCCACAGTGGAGCTCTGAGATAGCAACGCTACCTGCTGCACCATTGTGCCACCCCAAGCCATTTATTATAATACTTTATTTTAATTTTATTTATTTAAATTTTTATGTTTTAGTAGGCCTCTTTGTATTATCTACACCTGCTTTTTCTGTTTTAGCAACTCCTTTAAGAAGCCACTTTCATTAATGATGAAACCCGTCAAGGAAAAGTGCGAAAAAATGTACTCTTTGTTGTATGTTATAATTTATTTACTGCTGTTTCATATAGGTTTGTACCTAACACATGATAACCGCACTGCTAGTCTAGACAGCATGGGTGTGGATGCAAATCAGAGCAAATCTGTAAGATTTTTCGTCGGAAACTACCTGCAGTCAAAACATGTATTTTTCAGCATCATCTAACACAGCACCTTCTCTCAGTTTTAAGGGCTGAACTTTGTGATGAACCCAAGAGGACATTTCACTTTTAATTATAAAGAAAAAGAAACATGTATATATAAAGTTAAATGAATATTCTCATTCATGTTTATTATCCAGTAATTTAGCTTGCAGCACATTATTCAGTAACAATGATTCATTATTCTGTAACTACACTTAAGGAAAAAAAGGTTAAAACTAAAACCTGTCAACTTGACCCTAGTAGGAAACTCTTCAGGTTATATGTAGAACCAGAAAGGGTTCCAAGTAAAAGCGAACAACTAGTAATTATTCTTAACTTCATTTAGACGAACCTTAATAGGAAATTAATAAGAAATGTAAATCTGTGAAATTGTGTAAAAGCATCATCGGAGGAATACTTCCTCCAAAGCTTGTGGAACTTCAGTCTGTTTTGTGTTACGGGGCCTGTTTTGAGGATTCTGCCAATTTGCACTGATGTAAACGATGTGTTTGTATGGCTGCAGGCCTCACCATGCAAATATGGCTCTGTTTGCTTTGCTTACTAAGTGTGACCTCTGAACACGGTTTGGAGTTCCTAAAAGAGGTTTGTATTTATTTTTCTGGTCATGTGAAAAGGTTTAGACACACTCGTTCTTTATTCCCCCCCCCAATTTAGAATAATAAAACCATTAAAACTCTGGATTAACACAAATGGAACTCTGGGAATTATGTTGTGATAAAAAAAATCTAAATAAATAAAAATAATTTTATGTTTTAGCTTCTTCAATGTAGACACTCTTTTTGCCTAGAATTTCCAGAAATGTATTCTTGGCATTTTCTCAACTGATTTCTTGAGGAATCCATCTGAGATGCTTTTTAAACAGTATTAAAGGAGTTCCCACCTATGCTGGTCACTTATTGGCTGCTTTTCTGAATATTTCGCTCCAATTCATCCGTTAAAATAAATAAATAAATAAAATGTTAGTTTTCTAATGAAAGAAATGAATATGTTGGCACAATTATATTTTTGTCTACAACACAGATTTTAAACATTTAATCATACACCTTCAGATCAAAAAGGTTTTTAAGATCATGAGAAACATTTCAGTCAAGTATCTCCAAACTTTTGACCTGTAGTGTACATTCAATGCATCAGTGCTTCAGTTAAGCCTGCAGTCATGAGTCATCTCAAAACTACATAATGCACTGCAAAAAATTACAGAGAACCAAGTTAGTACTCTGTTAGAGGCACAAGAAAGTAAACCAATTTCTTAACATTCTCAAACAGAAAAGCTTTGCTTTCCCAGTTGATGATGGACATTTGTCAGATATGTATCGTTTCTCTGGAAACATGTATAAAGCTTCATTTTGACCATATCAACTATTACTAAAGTAGTACTACTACTGAAGTAGACTGAAGTTATTGCCTAGATTCTTCCTCACAAATCATATCTACATACATAACTACACTATAACCTATACAGTTACACATTTATACTGTAAAACTGCCATTAGGTCACTGCATGTATATGTCATGATTACAGTTGCTGTAAATTTGGGCTATTTCTGCCATCTAGTGGCATTAATAGAACAGTACACAGCTGAGATATCACGGTAAAGTGAAATGACAGCACAGTCAGTATTCCACCCAGGTTGCCAGTAAAGTTAAGGACCTTTTCTCAAGGATTGCCAGTAAAAGGGCCTTTTCTCACCCAGGTTGCCAGTAAGGTTAAAGGCATTTTCTCAAGGGTTGCCAGTAAGGTTAAGGGTCCTTTCTCAAGGGCCCAACAGTGGCTCTCTGGCAGTTCTGAGATCTGAAATTAGCCTTACCACTACAATGCCACCAGCACTGTGCATGACCCCATGCACCCCTCACACAAACTCTTCACCCTCCTGCTGTCTGGCAAAAGGTACCAAAGCATTCGGGCCCTCACAACCAGACTGTAACAGTTTCTTCACCCAAGCCATCAGACTCCTCAATACCCAGAAACTGGACTGACACACCCTCCTCCAACACACACACACACACACACACACACACACACACACACACACACACTGATACTCAGCCTAGAGAAGATAAGCCATTCCACTCCCTTGTTCTTAAACTGCTACTATATTTACTTAAAAAATAAATAGATAAATAAATTACTTTTTCTTTTTTGTCACTACTATACTGTCTATCTGGCTTCTACCCCAATAACTGCTATGTCCATATACAGTATAAGTTTATCTGATGAATACTATGTCATAGTACATTATAGTATGTTTACATTCACAGCATTTTTATTATTATTATATTGTTATATCTTTTTTGCACTACCTGTTACATCTGACACTTATCCACACTAGAAGTGTGTACAGTTCAACGCTGCACTGTCTCTTACTGTGCCTCTGGGGCTGTTTTAGGAATGATTGTACTGTCTTGTGGTGTTTGCACACATGCACTTTATGTAGTCCTGTGTAGGTCATATTTAGTTCTGTGTGGTTTTATGTAACCCCATGGTCCTGGAGGAACGTTGTTTTGTTTCACTGTGTACTGTACCAGCTGTATATGGTTGAAATGACTCTAAAGCTACTTGACACCTGAAATACCACTCTAATTCTGACCTTGAATTATTATGTGTCTTTATATGGCCATGCTTTCTGCACCAAAGAACAAACTGATTCGGGATTAGTGGTCAGGTCGTCTTCCTCTCGCCTCTAACGCCCATTAATATTAGCGACAAGCCTTAGCTCGAATGAACCCGCAGGACAAGTCTAAGAGAGAACAGTGGTGGGGGTGCGGGGAAATATTTTGTCCATTTTCCTCATTGATGAAGACTTTAATATTAATACAGCTCAAGTGAATAAGGTTTTTTTTTTTAAAGTAGACTGTATGCGCAAGTAACCATGTTTTGTTAGCGAGATGTTGTTTGAGCCGTTGATGTTTTTCGAGAGATGGTTCACCACCCCTACCAAGAATGTACACACACACACACACACACACACACACAAGCCAAACATGGAGATAGTTATGGGAATTCCGGTTCTTTTGAACGAGTCAGATCAATCGGTTGCAGCTCACCAAAAGGAGCCGATTCGTTCGACTTCTAAACGGCTCACTTGCGGTTATTTATTTATTTATTTATTTATTTATTTATTTATTTCCCCCTCGACATAAGTTGAGGTTTTTGTTGTTTGCCTACATATCGCTTCCTCTTAACATTATACTTGATTCCTATGTTTATATAAATGTAAAACTCGCTATATTCTACATATTTGCACTATAAAATTATACGTTTCATCTTTATTCAAGAAGAATTTGAAGATTTCTGTCCATTAATGCTGGGGTACACATCTCCATTATACTACAAGACATACATAATTATACGGAGCAGCTATTTTGCTGTACAAAACAATTCAGATAGTTAGGATTCACGACTTACCTTTTATATCCTTATAATTGAATATATGTAATATTGTGTTTTAGTGTTTTGTGAATTGTTTTTGCATGATGTATTTGTGAAGTGGTCTTGGGTGTCGTGAAAGTCGCTTAAAAAAAATTATTATTATTATTATTATTATTATTATTATTATTATTATATCCAAATCTCGCCGAAAAGAGTCGGTTAAAAGAACCGACACACTCGGGAATCACTCAAATGAGCGAGTCAGTGGTTAAAAGCGAGGTTGCTGGGGGTGTTTTCCCGTGTAACTGAAATAAGTCACAATGGAGGTTAAAAAAAACCAACCTGAATGGAGTCACTAACACACTAGCACACAAATACTCATTATACATCCCACATGTTGTCTCTTTTTTATTTGTGTTAACGGGATATAAATGTTACTGTTTAAGGATGTAGATGTTGGGGCTGAGGTGAAAAGCCCACAGGCTGTGAGTGAAGGAGGAGAAGCGGTGTGTTAAAGCAGACTGGGACTGTGGGCTAGGGCAGGTTCAGGAGCTGCATCTCACGCTTTTAGAGGAGGAAAGTGCTCCGTCTCCTCACGTCTGTTTTAGCTGAGGACTTAAGCGGATGTCCCTTTCCAATTCAAACGTCTTTTTGCTAAAAGAGGTTAGTTCGGTTTTTCACTGTGTTTGTTGCTGTAAAGAAATAACATGGAGAGAGAGAGAGAGAGAGGTGTAAAGTGGATGAGAATGGCATTTCTCTACCAGCAAGATGGAAATGATCTTTAATCTTCGTGTGTATTCATGTTGTGGTCACTTAATGGACGTTGATATTCCTCTCAGAAATAAATGTATCAAATTGCACTTTTCCATCATCAAATCTACATGTTTTGTACCTTTACTGTTTATCGTTTACATAAGATTGTGCATGTGGTGTATCTTGAAGGTACAACAGCGGTCCTTAAGGTAAAAGTATGTAAAGAGTACTTTTTAAAGAGTGCACTATATTCACATTTTCAGGTAGGAGAAACATACTAAAGGTACAAAGGTAGTACCACAGGGGAAAGTACAGTCCATCCATCCATCCATCCATCCATTTTCCTAGCGTTTATCCTACACCGGGTTCCAGGGAGCCTGGAGCCTATCCCAGGGAACTCCGGGGACACAGCAAGGGACACCCTTGACAAGGTACCAACCCACCCATCACAGGGTACAAGTGTACACACATCCACACACTACGGACATGTCTTTGGACTGGCAGAGGAAACCGGAGTACCTAGAGGAAACCTCTGAAGCACGGGGAGAACATGAAAACTCTGTGCAAATCGAGCACCCAACCCCGGAGATGCGAGGCAAACATGCCAACCATTAAACCAACGTGCCCCCCCGAAAGTACACTTTGGCACCTTTATTTCTGAGAGTGCAGATGTAGAATGGTTAATTTGTTGAGAGACAGGTTAGTAAAAGAGTATGAACCGGGTTTACTTAATAAAAAACAAGGTAAAGAGAATATTTCTACAGCAAAATAAATGAAGGTCAGTGTGACATATTAATCTTTACAATTAACATTTGATGTTCCGTGATGTCCAAGATGTATTTTGTAACGAAATTCTGGGTTTACTTTTGGGGTTTTTTTCTCTCAAAACTTTATTTTGGTTACCTATTTTCTACATTACCCACAATGCGAATTGACTACCTGATGATAGTGGAGCAAGTGGGATATAGCCCTTGCTTCATCTCAACCTAGAGTGAGCGATGCAGCAGTGCTTTAGTCCTTAAGTCGGTCCAGATCTCTCACCTCCTCACCTGTGCACTCTGCTGAAACAGGCTCCAAAGTTTCATACTTCATACTTTCATGCTAATGCTGCCATATGCTTCTCATAGACTATAAGCATCTCGTAGATCTCTAACTAGGCTAGATGAGTCCCTGCCATAACTGCGTCAGTCAGCTGAGCCTTCAAGTCATGGGCAGGGTTTCTTTATAGGAGAGCACATTGAATTAGCCAAAACAAAATGAGCGAAAGATCAAATTTACAGCATGAAAATGGCCTACAATACACACACCGTGATTTACTATATCTTGTTAAGTTGTGCGCACAATTAACTGTTGGCACCCAATACAAAAAAAATCTACATAATTGAATGTTCTGGATCAAGTGCTATTTTATAAGCTTCTGATTCATGAAGGTGGAAGCTATATTGTTAAGTTAAATCAAACTGGCAGTGATTAATGTGATAATTACTACAAGGACTATTCATTCGACAATGTATTAGGAATACACTACACTCCTATTAGATGTTTGTTTCAATGCTTGACATCTTCTCATTCATATATAATCATATTGGTCTTTTTGTATTTTTTCTAAATTTGAAATTGTATCATGCAACATTATATTATACTTGGAAGAAGAAAACACCATTTCCTTCTTCAGCCTTAAAGGTGAAGCTCTAGACCAGGAGTGTCCAATCTTATCCGCAAAGGGCCAGTGTGGGTGCAGATTTTCATTCCAATCAAGCAGAAGCCACACCTGATTCCACCTGTTTAATCAGTTGATCTCGACTTTCAGTAGAGTCACACCAGCCCTTTCCGCATAACATTGGACACCCTGCTCTAGACACTAGTGGAAAAACCCTGTCTCAGATGCTCCTGCTCAAGAATAATTTTTATTCAAGGAAATCTTTTTTGGAAATAGAACTATTAGAAAAAAATCATGGCCAGAAACCAACAGAAAAAAACTGCAGGATCGGACAGGATTGGTCAAACTTATTTAGAGGAGCAGGATTAGTCAAGAGTGTAAATGTGAGGTCACGAGTCAGATTTTCTTTGGGATTGGGCAGGAGTGGGATTAACCATACGTGCACACCTCTACCTGGACTGCAAGACTACAAGTGGATCGTTTGTGAGAGTACAAATATCACTGCTGAGTTGCGAACAGTCCACAAACCACAAATATTGAGCCAGCATTGGCTCTGTAGCCAGACTCTGATGAAGGGTAGAGGATGATTAAGAGGAATGGTGCATGGAATAAATGAGCTATAGACTGCAAATGTACATGCATAGGGGTGGCTTAGTGGTTAGCACATTCACCTCACACCTGCAGGGTTGGGGGTCTGATTCCTTCTGCGGCCCTGCGTGTGCGGAGTTTGCGGGTATTCCGGTTCCTTCCTCAGTCCAATGACATGCATTGTAGGCTGAGTGGCAAAGTATCTGTAGTATATGAATGTGTGTGTGAATGGGTGTGTGATTGTGCCCTGCGATGGATTGGCACCCCGTCCAGTGTGTACCCCATCTTGTGCACCATGCTCCCTGGGATAGGCTCCAGGTTTCCCGCGACCATGTAGGATAAGGTCTATGGTTGTACTATGGAGGTCCATTTTCATTGATGCTTAGGGTAGAGGCAGTAATTGTAGACCTAAAAGTTACCTAGCTGTTAGATGTGTATAGATACAAGATAGGTACGTGTCAATTCTATCTGTCTATCTACCTAACCTGCTGCAGTAATGCTTGAGTTTCCATCACACTACAATCCGGTTCATTAAAGCATTGAGCTCAGCAGAAGTGCTAAAAGGGACAACTGTTCAGCAGAGCTGAAAACCGCTGATTTATTACGCAGCATGTTACTGTTGTATATCTGCTGAAAAAGAGACCAGCCTTCACCATTACTTTTTAATGATGCTCCTTCATCAGACCTGAACATTGTATTTTCCTCTAAGCGTCCAGCGTCATACTTTCCAGGCAAACCCATCTGTGCCCTCAACACAATTAGTAAGCCTACAGGTGTTTCTGCCTGCTTGGCATCTGTGTGGAGTCAGCTGTTTCATGTGTACTGTGTGCTTTCCTCTTCTCTCCCCAGTGTTTGTGCCCCTGGGAGACGGGAAAGCAAAAAGAAACACACTTTACACTGCACCTGACCACACTTTCCTACCAGACAGCAGATTTTAGACAGCACATGGGCACAACTTGCTTAGAAATCTATCAGTCAAGGAAACATTAGTTTTAGCTAATTATCATTTAATTAACTCACCTTCATTAAGGAATAAAACACAAGGTGTACTGTTATAGGAAAATAATCCATAACATGGTGGTGTGATGATTATTTTCCTATAACAGCATGTCCTGAAGTGTTCTGTTGTACGTATGCCTTGGAATTAATTTTATTTATTAAAGAACATGACATTTTTAAAATCCGTTTCTAGTTGCATTTTATGTCGTGGAACATCTGTTTTTATCTCTTTTGAACTTAAGAATGCATCTTGTCATGTTACCGAAAAATCACAAAGCACAAAGCCTGACTGACACTGGAGACTCCTTCCGAAAATATAATGAAACGTCTCCTCACAGAAAGTGACGCTATATCGATTACACATTTAAAAAAAAATTTGTTTATGTGGAGCATCTACTATACAATTCTGTTAGTTGTTACTATAGAAACGTCAACATACAGTATTAAAATGAGCGCATTAATATAAACCTGTGATTTGCCTTGTAGCTGTTAGAGCTGCTGCTATAGCTTCTGACCAATCAGAATGGAGAATTCAACAGCGCTGTGGTATAAAGGATATTATTCTACTATTAATTATTCATTAACTGCTGTGAAGCTAATAGGAAAGGCATGTAATTACAAGAGTGAGGAATGAGAATGGACATGCTGGCAGGTTCGGGGAATTTCAGGGGTTATGTAAGCTCTTTAGTTCTACATACACAGCGACAAGATTTGTAACAAGATTACACTATAATCCTGTAATCATAATACACTGTAATAATTAGATTTGTTTATATGGAACACGTGATTGTTCAAGACTATAGTGCTGCATATACTTATAAAAAGTGCTTCGATGACAACATAATTACAATATTATTGGGTACATTTTACTTTAAAATTAACTAGTGTATAATTTAACCATTTTAAATAAGGAAGGATTAGGATTTAGAAAAAAAATAGGTGAATTTATAAAAAATTACCCCATTCAAAAGTTTACATACCCTTGATCCTTAATACTGTGTGTCGTTACCTGGATGATCCACGACTGTTTTTTTGTTTTCTGACAGTCGTGTATCATCCACATGGAACGACACACAGTATTAAGAATCAAGGATCAAGGGTATGTAAACTTTTAAACGGGGTAATTTTTATAAATTCAACTATTATCTTGTCTTGTGGACTATATGTAAACATCTGTTACGTGAAATAGCGTATTCAGGACAGTACTAAATAAAAAACAACATGGGATTTTTATGATCCCTCTTATTTTGTTAACAGTATTAAGATTTAGCAGATTCTGCAAGGGGTATGCAAACTTTTGGGCCTAACTGTATAGGAGAATTATTTCATGAATTTGTAAGAATATCTTATTTTAAAATTTGTCACACTGGACATGAGAATATACCCTGGAAGGGACACAGTCTATTGCAGAGTACCATGCACACACATTCACTTTTACTTTTACACAATTCACAATTTAGAGTCACCAGTTCACCTACTGGAATGTTTATGGTGGGAGAAACGAGTGGGAGGAAACCTATGCAGGCAAGGAGAGAACATTTAAAGCTCTATGTGGGCCTCTCAGGGGACCCTGGAGCTGTGAGGCGGCGATGATCCCTGCTGCAGCACTGAGGCGATCTACTGTATTAGTTTAAGTAAAGTTTGTTAGTGGAACATTTAAGTTTTATAAATGAATTAGGTCCATATAATGTATATCAATACACCAGTCTGATGCAGAGTAGGCTGAAACTCTGGCTTAATATCCAAGTGGATCTGGTATCTTCCATTTAAATGTATTATACTGTACATCGAAAGATATTACAAGTACATTGTAATACATCTGACATTTTCTTTATCTACTCTTTAATTACATCTTCAGCACTATTTAAGGCTACAAATACCTTCCTAAAATGTGATAAAGGTCCCATTTCATTCCAGCTCTGAACCTGTGATTCTTTAAAGTACATTGGAGTTAACCATGTTATCTGCCTCTTGAACTGCAGATGGCCTTATAATTATGATCTCATGGAAAATCTATGGGAGAGCGTTTAGCCCAGTGAGCAAACATTGGGGGTATATGCTGGTGGAGATTGGTACTGAGAGCTTGAGAGAAGCATGTCTTCCCTCTGACCTTCTTTCTCGTTCTATGCTCTGATAACATTGTGAATTTCTCGCTTTCAAACTGCTCTGTTCATGTTTTATTCACATGCACTATGCACATATAGAATCTGAAATGATCCTCAGCTCCTCTTCTCTCTTTGCTTGAATGTTCTATTCTTCCATACCCAGATTCTGATTTATTATAGAACTTAAATCTTGTAGATATCAAAGTGGACTATCTTGGCACGTGTGCATCACATTATATTTGACCTCTGTTATCTATTATTACTGTGTTATTGTGGAGTTTTATATTATCTATCTATCTATCTATCTATCTATCTATCTATCTGTCTATCTATCTATCTATCTATCTGTCTGTCTTTCTGTATGTCTGTCTGTCTGTCTGTCTGACTATCTGTCTGTCTGTGTGCTTATCTATCTATCTATCTATCTATCTATCTATCTATCTATCTATCTATCTATCTACCTTTCTATTTACCTATCTGTGTGTCTGTCCGTCTGTCCATCCATCCATGTATTAGTCCACCCATCCATCTCTCCGTCCATCTGTCGGCCCATCTGTGTGTCTGTCTATCTATCTATCTATCTATCTATCTATCTATCTCTCTATTTGTCTGTCTGTCTGTCTAAAACAATCAGCAGGTCTGATTTTGAATCCCAAGTATGCTGTTGGTGTATTGGTGTGTCTAAGGGCACAGTTATGGGTTTGGTGTGTGACGGACGGTTCAGACAGTTTCCGTATCCAGTTCTGAGCCTCACAGCACTGACGTCTGCACAGGGGAGTCCTTCACCTATCTGACATGAACACAACAAAACAAGACACCTGGCAACCCAACGGCTCCTCCCAAACCACACCGCTGCCAATACAACTCACACGATTGACTTGAAAGTGTAAAACTCCTGTTTGGCTCCTCAGTGCTGTTCGGAATGTGTTTCTGAGTTCTAAATGTGTAGCAATAATTGCAATAACCAATAACATATTACTATTATAACTTATCTGGGTGAGTTTTATTATTATGAGATGATTTGGGTCTGACATAGACATTTCCATATTACCCTGAGTTGTAGGTTTTTAAAAAAAAGAATAATGCTATGCTTTACTCATTATTTCAGAAGGTTAATAAAGCAATTACCATATTGCTGTTTCATTTTATAGGGCAGAGCAATGGTAAAGAGAGAGAGTGTGTGCATGAGAGTGAGATAGAGAGAGGGAAAAGTGTGTGTGAGAGCAAGTATAGATAGAAGTGGCTAATGGGGGAAGAGTAAGTTGGAGTGAGAGAGTGAGAGAGAGAGAGAGAGAGGGCGGTAGGAGTGGTAGGGTTTATCCTGCATGCATGCTACAGTGCACTTCACTTCTACCCAGGAGAGCGAGCGAGCACGCCATGACTGACTAGCTGACGAACAGAGAGAGAGAGTGAACACTCTCTTAACCTCCAACTGAGTGAGTATGCAAGTGCAACTTTCCACTCTTTTATTTCAACAGAACCGAGTTTAATGCATCTTTACTGAATTACCTGATGTTTCCTAGGTTAGTGAACATTGCGTTGTCACTTTACAGCTGTTACATTTCGACAATTTCAGTTTATAAAATATTCATCGTGATCAATATTGAATGGACTCTAGCAAAGAAAAGCAAAGTGAATATCAGCGAGAGCTGGTGGACAATGCGCTCACTTTCAGAATGAAAAATAATTTCATACGTAAGTGTGGATAAAGGATTATCATGTTTCAAGGACAGTATATTTATTTTATTGTTCTCAGTGTATGTTTGGTTTATATGTTTTTTGGTAATCTGACCGTAGGGTGAAGTGAAGTGATAATCCTGTCATATGAAACATCTTTAAACTGGATTCTGTGGAGATCAGTATGTGTTTGTTTCAGTGAGCAGTGTGTGTTCATGGAGATCAGCAGGTTTAAGGCAGCTGCAGGATCTCTCTCTGGCTCTCATGGCTTCTCTCGTCTCGTGTGCCGAGTGCATTTGGAAGAGCCGGACTTCCTGCATGGGATCAATTAAATACTGCATGAGACAGCACTAAAAGCCTCAGTGGAGTGCTTTCTGCAAGTGTGTGTGTGTGTGTGTGTATTGGAGGATCAGGGCAGAGTGCTTTGATTAAATTTGATGAACCACCAGAGTTTTGAAGGGGGGAAACTTGAGTTTTCCTTTTCTCAGAATCAGAGTCAGTTTTATTGGACCGGTGAGACAGCCTTAAGAAGAATGCGACTTGGTATTTGCTGACATTACACTTCAGCACAAGAAATAATGACAGTATATTGGAGGACAAGAGTAGGACTACATGCTAGTGGCTAAATTGTGGTTTTACGAGTTATTTTTCCTTGCGATAATATAAGGAGCAAAGTAATGATTTATTGCACTTCCTGATTTTTGTAAAATCATTTTTAATACACAGACAACAACCCCCCCCCCTCTATATATATATATATATATGTGTGTGTGTGTGTGTATATATGTTTTCTTGTTTATGTATTTATTTATTTATATAATTATCAGCCTATACTCTTTTAAACATAGAATAAGACCCAGACCCACTTCTTAGTCAAGTCATCGAGTGAATTGTTTAAATGCTAAATGTATATAAAATTTGGCTCAGATTAAATATATACATACACAAACCTATACTAGTATGTATGAGTTATACATATTTACATCATAGCACAATTCTTGACTATATATTAAAACATACATTATTGTTTCTATAGTAAGAACTAACACACACACACACACACACACACATTTTGTCTTATTCACTTCAAGAGAGAGAAAAAAGAGGCTGATGGAAGAACTGTTTATAGCTGCTATAACGTAAGGGATAACAGGGCCTAACTTGTCTCGCAAATAATCAAGCTTGCAAATGTACACTGATCTGGACTGTAACCATGCTAGACATGTCATATATATATATATATATTATGTAGCGAGAGTCTAGTTTTAATTTGGATAATTCATATCATTTGCTTGTAATGTAATATCTCATTGTAATATGCGATGGTCCTTCTATTTATATCATAATATACAAATTTACTGGTGAAGAGCCCTTGGTGGAACTTAATCTCTGTGGTACAATGACAAAACTATTTGAAGTAACACAATGAGCTTATTTTAGAATGAAAACAGGTAACTGTAGCTGCATATGGAAGACAAGCCATGAGGCAACTTTAGAGGAAAGGAGAGGAAGTGCCCCGCCAGGATAGGATGAGCTATCAGTCTCCATATTGTTGCTATTGATTGACTCTGATCCGCTCTTTTTGTCCTACCAAAGGATCTGTGATCTAACTGAACCCTCTCTGCAATTGAGATGGAAGGTTGTTAAAGTTCACAATGTTCTGCTGGATTGACTTTCAGCACCTCAGAAAAATGTCTCCAGGCTGTTAATCAGTTATTCAATATACCGCAATACTTAACTCACGCAATATTGGTAAAATATCATCACAAGCGCTGCATTTTATTTATCAGGAGGATGCTTAGGAAGGAAGTATATTTTGGTAACAGGTTATATCTGGAAACGTAAAGGCTTCTTCCGTTGGTATCTTGAGTGAATCCCTTAAAGGTTCTACAGTATGTAGAACTCTACAGCAGTAGAGTAGAACCCTATTATGTATCTAAGAACACTTAACTATAAAAAGAGCCATTAAGAAACCATTTTTATGCAGCTGTTCTAAGGCTAAATGGACTATTTTGAATGTAGCATCAAATCTGTAGTTCTCTGAAGAAGACTGTTTCTATGTAGGCATTGATGTTTGGAAAACATGGTGGACAGAACTGCTGTCACTGAATTCCAAATGTGGACAGGGTCGCTGAAGCAAGACTAAGTAGCAATGAGAGTTATTTAAAGGGAGGAGTGAGACTGCACACTGGTGAGTTTCATTAGTAATTCAGGTGACTGAATGGGAATAGGAGCCATTCTTCCGTGTCAGTTAATTTGGATTTGGATATCATCAAGTAGACCAGGAATGGCAAGGAAACATGGAATCCTGGGGATCTGCGCTAATGATGTGGCAATTGTAAGTTGCAGATTACTTCATTGAGTCATTAGATTGCTCTGAATGGGCAGATGTACAGAGTGAAGTAAAGTTTCTAACGATATATTGGTAGACATTTTCAAACCCTAGGAACCTTTGTAGGTCTTTGACAATGGGGACAGGGCCACTCTGCCACTACCTGGACCTTGACTTTGCCCATGATGATGTCCAGGAACATGTCTTGGCATGTGGAACACACATTTTCCCCCTGAGGACACCAGGGGCTTTGAGTATCAATATTTTTACTGTGACTTGGTAAATAGAGGGATGAAGACCTTCTTTCCTCTTCTGTATGAGCAGGAACCCTGCAGATGTAGGAAAGGTGGAGGGTCTCATGTAGCCATGCTGCAAAGCCTCAGAAATACAACCTTCCATGGTCTTCCCTGGCCTCGCATCTACAGCAGGTAGCAGTGTAAGAAAAAATGATAAACGTCGAAGATCTCAATGAAAAATAATAAAATAAGCACTTTGGTTTCACCTGAGTCTAAATGAACCTCGAACAATATCAGCTCAGACATTTTATACGGTTTTTCAAACCAGTTTTTCCAGCCCCTAATGTAAATCTAGCCTCACTGTAAATGGACATTAAGGATAACAATTTCAGTGATCACTTTCTGCTCTCACATTATTGATATTGTTACAGGTGGGACCACCCAGATGCTGGGATGATATGATTTTCTAGACAGATGTCTTTCTGAATGATAATTACAGTCACATACCCCTTTGTTCAGGCATGGTTCTTGGTGTCCCACTGCCGCTCCCATGCTATAACTGATTGAATGTCACTTCAAGTGGTATTATCCACATATTGCTGAGACTGAGATGAATTGCCCCTATGATTATTAAGCCTTTTGTTCTAACACCTACCGTGGAGTGGAATCTACTTAGAAGCAGTCTGTAATCCCTAATTTCTCCGTCTGGGGATTAATAATTTAATTGTCTTAATTTCTTACAACAGGTAGATGCATGACCAGGGTGGTATGATGACTGTTAGCAGGTTGATGGCACAGTCATAGGGTTTGTGTGGAGGTAGGAGACATGCTCTGGATTTACTAAACCCCTCCTTGAACACAGCACATCATTCAGGGAGCATAATATCATGTGGTGGTTTCTCAGCTCTCCACAGTTCTGGAGACTATGGAAAATGTGGGATGAGACAGTCAGTTCTCATGTGGTTATTAGGGGATTCTGTGACCAGAACAGACATTCTCTCCATGTGGATATCACTGGTGTGGATTTACTGTCGATCTCAACAGTTTGATGGGTTATGACCCCCTCACCCTTTTGTTTTCCAACTGATGCTTGGACATGAATGGGGTCCTTTAGTGGATACACAGGAATCCTGAAATGATGAACTGTGTTGTCATCTACCCGGTTTCCAGCTGTATAGCACGTATGTAAGCGACAAAGCAGAGGGTTAGACAATACTCAGAAATGTGAAGCAGGCAAATGATAAGGCATTGGGTAAACAGGCATAAACTATATAAATATGAAGCAGGTTAGATAACAACAGCTTGGAATTTGACAGACAGACACAATGCTGACGTAACACTTCACAGAGTATGAATTCGAGCCTGGGTGATTTAGAGGGAGTGGTGTGATTGCAAACAGGTGAGGTCCATTAGTAATCAGGTGACTGTAAACAGGAATAGGAGCTTGACTGGAGATGTGATGAAGTTGCAAGACTGGGTCAAGACTTCAGGACTTGCAGACAATCCTGAAGACGGCCATTGCAGTTATAAATATTATGTAGCAACGGGTATGGCCTATACCTTTTAAGCTCTTTTGATTTTTGCACTAAAAATAGGTATGTTAGGATGATAGAAACCAGTTTATGATGCTGTGAAGAATCTCCTGAATATCTCTGCTGAAATATGAATTCCATTTTGCATTGGGATGCATTATGAATTATTACAAATCAAATCATCTGTATCTGAGAATGGAAAAAACAGACAGAGAGAAAGAGAGAGTGCATTGTCTTTTTTGTTTGTTCATTCGGCCTTCACTCAAGCCTCTTTCTTCCTCCCTCATGCTTTTCCACTTTCTTTCTCTTATTGCCTTTGAGTGAGTTCAGTGACTTAATGCATGCCTATATATAATAGCTCTTATATAAGGTAAATGTATAACTGTATAAATGAAGTATGCAGTCACTCTACTCTCAAAGGAGCTCTTTGGCAGGTTTGACATGCTGAATGTTATGTTATGTTAAATGCAAAAAGAAAGCATAAAAGACAGATAACCTCAAGTCATTCTGAGCCAAAATCTGTGGAAGAGGGCACTTAGATTTCAAGCAGCACAAACTTAATAAGCAGGAACACATGCTGCCAGGATAATGGACTCCAAAGTAGGGCTCATGCTGCCAGGGGCCAGCTAGCATGACTGCATAGCCACACAGGCTACACAGAATGGGCAGAGGCAAGAGAAGGCAAGGACAGTAATGTGGCGCTGTTGGATTTAACGCAGTCCCACTGAGACGTTGCGTAGATTCCTGGCTGCTGATTGACAGTTTGTGGGGCATCATGCATCACCCCGTTGTTAGAGTAATTTTGCTGTGAGGGCTCTCGTCCCAACAGGTATCTGCTCTGTCCTCAGAACATCTCGGCTGACTAGTCGGTTCTCCGTAGGATCGGGCCTCAGGCTGTAGCGGATGCTGTGGTCCTATTAGAATGAAATGCAAAAAAATAGCTTCATGTTGTGAAGCATTCAAATAGAAACCTGTAGCATAGCCATCACCTGTAGTGTTGAGCCTATCTGCTCACCAGTGGAGATAATGTCACAGCAACCATATGCCACAGATTAGGAGGAGAGCTCCCTGAAGTGTGAAAGCAGCTATATGTGTTAAAAGCCACATGCTGTTGACTCTTTCTGAATTCTGAAGGTCAAGAAAGTGGAAACGATGATGTTATTCATCTCACTTAAGCTATTTTACCAGTCCTAAGATACATATATCCTAATAAGCAATTCGTTCTTAAAAGATTTTTCTCAGAATGCTTAGGACAAGTTAGAAACCGCTCATAAATTACGTTCTTTGGCTAATAGTGTACATGGCCATTATGTTTACACTGACTTGACTGCTGTAGTATATTTTATGGGCGTCTTTCCCCTTCCATTTGCATTGGTGTACCATTGGTGCATCATTGAGCTTTCCTTGAGTTTGTAGCGCAACATGATGTCAGAATAATTATGCAACTTTTACGATCTACTCAAAACATCGTAACTGAGAAATTAGTAAGATCAGATGTAGCTGATACATGTGGCTGTGATGTCACATTTACACTTTTGTTTTTTTTTTTCTCTGGACCAGGGAACTCTTGCACAAATACTTTGATTGAGTGATTGAGTGTGAAAGCTGTTCTTCAAGCCAGTTGTGGTCTGGAGTTCATGTTCTGAAGCTTGATTCATACCCATGTGTGAAAGTGATCCAGTACCAAGGCCTGTCCTTGAATAAAATGATGGTTCAATGTGTTTTTTCACTTCCTGTTTCTCCGTGGCACAGAAGAAACAATGCATTCTATGTATACACATTGAGAATGCAAATATATGGAGCAAAGAAGGTTTTCTAAATGAGCAACTGAAATCAACTGAATTTAATTATGACAAAAAATGATAAAAGCCATGAATTTGTGCTTTGTACATTCATAGGTTTTTGTGATTTGTAGATTCATAGGGGGCGGCTGTGGCTCAGGTGGTAGAGCGGGTTGTCCACTAATCGTAGGGTTGGCGGGTCGATTCCCAGCCCACATGACTCCACATAACGAAGTGTCCTTGGGCAAGACACTGAACCCCAAGTTGCTCCTGATGGCAAGCTAGCGCCTTGCATGGCAGCTCTGCTACCATTGGTGTGTGTGTGAATGGGTGAATGAGACACAGTGTAAAGTGCTTTGGATAAAAAGTGCTATATAAGTGCAGAGCATTTACCATGATGTTATGACACGACAAAATTAAGTAGTTTTTACACTTTTGGGTACGTTTAGTCAAGTATGAAAGCTTTTTTAAACCTGGGTAAAGTCAAGAAAATCTCTCTGACATCCCATGCACCAACTCCGATCTTTTGCTGTTAGAATCCAATCTCCAAGTCTTCCTCCACCATCTCAGGTGGCTTCAGTGCCAGTTTGAGGAGCAGGACCAGGCAGAGCCTGTGTGCTTGTGTGAGGAGACACAGAGCAGAGGCGGCTGAAAGCAGCAGCAGTGGGAGGGTGTATGTGTGTGCGTGCTCGCTCGGCTCAGCTCCACTGCTGCAGTCGGGCATCAATTTCATATAGGCACTGTACAGAGAGTTCTCGCTAGCATCAGACCCTCAGCCCTGCTCTACTCTTCTATCGTTTCTTCTCGTCTCGTCTCCTCTTGTCTCCTGCTGCTGGTCATGGAGAACAGCTCCCAGCCTGCAGCTCTGTCTGCCTCTGAGCCATGGAGGCGAGGCAGAGGCTGTGTGTAGAGGCATGTCGGCATCTGATTCTAGTGCAGCGCTTCTCAGCGCCAAGGTATGGGCCTCTCTCTTTCTCACAATCCCTTTCTTTTTTTCTCTCTCTCTTGTTACTCTCATTCTCTCTTGCGCTCTCTCTCTCTCTCACTCTCTCTCTCTCTCTCTCTCTCTCTCTGCACATGAAATTTTGCATGCAGTCACTATAGGATGTAGTCTTATAATAGCTTTTTTAAATCTTGTTTTTGTAAGTGCATTATGAATAATACAAGATGATGTTTAAGCATTACAGCTGATCTATTACAAGTATAATTCTATTCTATTATAATTCTATATATTATATTAGTCTATTATAATTCATGGCCAAGAGTAGACATTAAAAAGATAATTCTGTGCATGTGCAATCAATCAGGTGCTGAGACAAGATATCAGGAAAAGAGAAAAATTTAAATACGTATGCACACTAATTTAAGCCCCAATATTTTTGCTTTATGGTGAAGATGTTTTAATCTGAAGAAGGATCTTCGATAATGCTCAGACTTCATTATCAGTAGATGTTACACTTTATTGATAGTTTTCCTTTTTGCTGCACATCTTTTCTCTAAGACGCTGGTTTTTTTTGGTTTTTTTTAACGTGGAAAGGCAGTAGCTTCAGTGCACGGTGGTTTAGCAGAATTTTGGGGTCATATAAAGCACTGAGTGTTGTACTGAATTATGGTTTACCAATCTGCTTGGTTATCTGATGTGTCCCTACGGACCCCAACCCCAGTTTGATTAAATTGTGCGGAATATGGGCTAATTCTCATTTCCATGTCTTCCCATTAAAAACGTCAGAATAACCATCATCACCATCAGAACCAGCTTCTGGATGAAAAAACTGGTTGAATTGCTGGATGTAAAATCTGAAAAAGCTTCCTGAGTTGATTGTGTGTCACAGTGTGAGGTCTGTTTGACTCTGCTGGAAAGTTCAATACATTTTCCATGACACTTATGAAAAACTTGCTTCCATCACACCACCTGAGGCAGAGCGCAAATGTTCATGAATGCTTCAAATGCTTCAGTTGTTCCCAGATTTTCCTGCTGTGTGGGAATTTCAGTGCTTGTGCTGTATTGAAAGCCTGCACACAGTGTGCATATGTGCAGATGTACTATAATGGGTGAAATACAGCAGTTATGGAGGCACTTTCAGCGGATGAAGTTGCTGTGCTGTGTGTCTTTTAAGGGATTGCATTACGGTATCGATCACACTCTTGTGCGGCTAAATGCTGAGTATGGCTTGTCATCTGAAAAAAGGTTGGCCATTAATGCACAGTATATGTGTATGGAATACAGTGGGCTTGTGTTTGTGTATGTAGGTGTGTGTGGTCTCAGACACTGCTTCATTTTAAAGTGCTTGTTTGGACACCGTGTGCTTTCCGCTTAGCAGGATTACGCTCTTCTATTATGGGGTTATACACTAATACCCCTTTCTGCTCTGATCAGGGTTTTGGTAATATGACTAATCTCTTTCTACTGGCTTTATTAATGGCTTGCACTAGCGCTGCTAATAGAGTTTAACTGTAAGCAAGACACTACAGGTGAATAGTGTTTGTTTTTTTGTTTTTTTAATTGCTGAAATTGCTTTATGTTGCTGATACAACTGTTTGTTTGTACTGGGACTTTTTTGAAAATGTAATTGTTTTAAGCAACAGAGGCTAATTTAAAATGGATTTGCATTCGTGATAAAAACAAAAATCAATTTTTTTGATGTTGGTAGAACTAAAATATTTATTTCACTGTGAATTCATGCTCAAACAAAAGACTTCTACAGAACACGTGTGTATTGTTTTATTAAGAAAATACAATTGTACTGTTATAAAAAGTATTTTATGTCTTTGTCTAAAAGAAATCCAGCAATAATCAACATTTTAGAAATAAATCTCTAAAAAGTTTTGAACGCTGATCATCTGGAAACTGAGATATTTAGATATAGAGTATAGAAATTGTGTACGGGTTTGCAAGTGTGTTTTATAAAAATCGATAAAGTAAATTGACATATATGTCCTATGCCAGAGCCATATCACCCTGCAGTTCTTGCCTGATTTCCCACTGAAGTTAAGAAGGGTTGAGCCTGGCTAGTATCTGGATGGTAGACCTCCTGGGGAAAACTATGGTTGCTGCTGGAAGTGGTAGTAGTGAAGCCAGTAGGGGGTGCTAACCCTGTGGGCTGTGTGGGTCTTAATGCCCCAGTATAGTGACGGGGACGCTATACTGTAAAAACAGCACCATCTTTCGGATGAGACGTTAAACCGAGGTCCTGACTCTCTGTGGTCATGAAAAATCCCAGTATACTTCTCATAAAGAGTAGGGGTCTAACCCTGGGGTCCAGGGTTGCCCTTCTCTATCATGGCCCCCTAATAATCTCCATCTCTCCTCTCCACTAATAGCTGGTGTATGGTGGGCTTCCTATGTCTGCCGTTGCATCATCCAGGTGGATGCTACACAGTGGTGGGGGTTGAGGAGCTACCCCCCCCTCCCCCCGGATACAATGTAAAGCACTATATAAATGTAAGGAATTATTATTATATTAATTAATAATATATTTTTATTAAGGACTCCTACACTACACTGAGATACACTATATGAACAAAAGTCTGTGGACACCATACCATCACGCTCGTATGTGCTTGTCGAACACTCCATTCCAGATTTAGTCCCATTTTGCTACTATAATAACCTCCACTCTTCTGGGAAGGTTTTCCGCTAGATTTTGGAGCGTGGCTGTGGGGATTTGTGCTCATTCAGCCACAAGCGCACTAGTGAGATTAGTCACTGATGTCGTATGAGGAGGCCTGGGGTGAAGTTGGAGTTTCAGTTCATCCCAAAGGTGTTCAGTGGGGTTGAGGTCAGGACTCTGCGTAGGCCACTCAAGTTCTTCCACGCCAACCTTGGCACATCATGTCTTCATGGAGCTCGCTTTGTCACACAGAGGCATTGTCATGCTGGAACAGGTATGGGCCTCTTAGTTCCAGTGAAGGGAAATTGTAATGCTACAGCATACAAAGACATCTTATACAACTGTGTGCTTTCAACTTTGAGGCAACAGCTTGAGGAAGGACCACTTATGGGGTCAAGTGTCCATAAACATTTGGCAATATAGTGTATATATCAGGAAATAAGATTTTCAGGCATACGTGGCATGAAGTGATTGTGAAGTGGGTGGAGCTTAAAGCCTTCTTTAAAGGCGTTTAGTTTCAGATAATATATTGGCTGCTTGGTGACTGGACAAAAATAATGAAACAAACCTTTTTTTTCTGTTGAGTATTGATCATTTTATTACCACAGTTTAAGAGAAGACATATAATATATTGGCAAAATGACTGACATGACCAAAATTACCATTTGTACTGTCTTGCTTTAAAACACAATTGTTTTTTCAAACACAGATTAAGATTACATTTGGATTTAATTATGAAAAACTGATCTGATATACTTATAGGATCTTTGCAGGATCTTTTTGTGTACAATTTGTGTTTCTCTGGCTCTGTACTTGAGCACAATGGAGGTTAAGGTATGAATAGATCAAATGTAGGTCTGCATGATATGGACAAAAATAGCATTTTACTGATCTAGAATGTTCGTATTGCAGGCCATTGTACTGCAGTACTGCATCATGATGAACAGCCATATCGAAATCACAGCACCTTTTCATAAATAGTTTTAGGACAAATGTAATTAGATACATTAACAATATTAGTGGCCCAGTTTCCAAAAAAGCACCGTATGGTTAAGATCAGATTATTTAGTAGAGAGAGAAAGAGAGAGCGAGAGAGAGAAATGTGATGCTCACTATAACACTCAGAGATGATTTTTGTGCTGCAGTGAATTTTGGGAAACTCTGTGGGAAGCCCTGTTTAGTGCTTAGACATCTGTAACACATGAACATTTCCAGACGCTACTGGACGTGTATTTTTAGTTTAGTGTATTCAGGTTCTGGAATTCTGGCACTCCTAAAGGCACTAAAAAGAAACTGGAGACACTCATTACTGCATTAAATTAGATTCAGTTTACTTTTACTAGAGCATCTTACTCAGCCGAATATGATTGTCTTTTGGTTTTACTCTGCTTTTTATTAGTATTTTCATGGGTGTACTTTAGTTTATTCTTGTGTCTGATTCTGTGTTATTGTTTCCTGTAAAACACTGTAAACCTGATCACGAAGGATCACTATGCTACAGTGTAGAAGTGTATGGAGCACAAGGGGGTATGACGACACACAGCTGACATGATTAACCGTGTGAACAGTTAACCCATTTATTTTTTTTCTCTCCTTTGTCTTTTTTTAAATCGATTTTTATTTCACGTGTTTTATGCACTCGGGTAATTATTATTATAATCTATCCATCCATCCATCCATTTTCTGTACCGCTTATTCTACACAGGGTCACGGGGGAACCTGGAGCATGTCCTAGGGGACTCAGGGCACAAGGCGGGGGACGATATAACTATGATTATTCACTTATAGGAAAATAATCACCAGTAGGGTGGGTGGTGTGGTGTGTAGTACTTTACCACCCCCCCAAAAATGTATTATTTTCCTATAACAGCACATCCAAAGTGTTTTGTTCCTCTTCTACCACAACATTTTGTAAATGCTAACCACGTAATGTTTGTATCTGTAGTTACATTTAATGTTGTGGAAGTTAGTTCCTGTTATCACGTACGCTATAGGAGCTGTAAACAGTTGTTCAGTCACCAGCCCCTTTTTCGTGCTTTCTCTTGAGGATAATGAGCTTGTCATGTTACTGAGAAACCACAAAGCTCTCCATCCTGAACGTTACTGTTAATAGGAAACTTAAAGTTACAGTTACAAAGCCCTGACACTGGAGACTCCTTCAGTGAAAAAAAAAATGCTAAACAAACATGTCCTTACGGAAATCGTAACACATTTTTCAACCCGTTTATGTTGAGCATAAACCATACAAGACCTTGCTCAAGTTTCTATTATAGAAATTATATAAACCTTGCATCTGAGCCGTGCTGTTATAGAAAATGAATCAACACTTTCTGACCAATCAGAGCACAGATAATGGGTTTATTTCATCAACATTACTTGTGGGATAAACTATAATAGCTGCAAAACAATAATGGCACAAATGATCGTTGTTATGGCACAGATAATGGGTTTATTTCATTTCTTTTTGAATGGGTAATATGTCACAGATTTTATTTTACTATTACTTTATCTTTATATGTACAGTATGTAAGTGACAGAAATTAGACAAACAAGGTTCTACTTTTTTTTTCCAGCAGTAACTAACAGTAGTAAACATCCAGAACAGATACATTTAAGAAATTAACTATTATTCTGGTTATTCACTTTTGAATAAATATATATACGTAAAACGGGAGTGTAATAGGCCTTGCTCCTCCAGTACAAATTGTGATTTCATTATAAACATTAATGAAATTCTAATGATTTATTTGATTTTTTTAAATTAATAATTTCCTTTCAAACTATACTGTGAGTAACATCATTGTTCTTTCGAAGTGACCTCATCAGTCAATATGGAAAGAAAAAAAAATAAAAATAAATTTTCTTCTTCTCATGATCTTCAGGAGTAAAAAATTACTTTTGGAAGGGAATATACAGTCATGTGAAAAAAAATAAGTACACCCCATGGAAATTGTTGTTATTAATAAAGTTGATACACTCTATCAAATGAAATAAAATTGACATTTTGTGGTAATTTTCACAATTTAAATGAACAAAAAGCAGTCACATGGAAAAAGTAAGTACACCCCTACATTTATCACACCCTCAAATCCATAAAATTAGAATCAGGTGTTCAAGATTGGGTGTCAGTGATTAGAACCTGCTTAGGGAGTGCAGGTGGAACCGGTCTTATTTAAACCTCTCATATCTAGTGTCTGGTGTTCCCTTTGTTACTGAGGTGTGTGGTGTCATCATGCCAAGATCTGTAGAGTTCTGTAAGGCCTTCAGAAAAAAGGTTGTGGATGCATATGAGTCTGGCAAAGGATTTAAAAAGATTTGCAAATTATTTGAAATACATCATTCCACTGTACAGAAAATCAATCAAAAACCAACAAATGGTGCAGATTTCAAACGTCCCACCATTTGCACCCAAATGGTGCAAATTCAGCCCAAGAACAGACCATCTGATGCAAGACGAGGTCTCCAAGAACCCCCAAATTTCATCACAGGATCTGCTAATAAGTCTTGCAACTGTTGGTGTCAAAGTGCATGCTTCTACAATCAGAAAGAGATTGCACAAATTTGACCTGCATGGGAGATGTGCCAGGAAAAAGCCTGTTTTTGCAAGACAACAGTTTGCAAATGAGCATATAGGCAAAGATCAGGCCTTTTGGAATAATGTGCTCGGGACAGATGAATCAAATATAGAGTTGTTTGGCCACAGTAACAGCAGACATGTTTGGTACTGACCAAAGACAGCTTTTCAGGAAAAACACCTCATACCAACTGTGAAGCACGGTGGTGGAAATGTTATGGTTTGGGGTTGCTTCGGTGCCTCAGGGACTGGACAGCTTGCATTCATTGATTCAATTATGAATTCTGCATCATATCAAAGAGTACTTGAAGATAATATGAGGCCATCTGTCCAAAAGTTGAAGTTGAACCGAAAGTGGACCTTTCAACAGGATAATGATCCTATGCACGCTAGCAAATCCACCAAGGAATGGCTCAAAAAGAAGAACTGAAGGATTATGGAATGGCCTAGTCAAAGCCCGGATTTGAATCCCACTGAAATGTTGTGGGCGGATTTGAAACAGGAAGTATGTGCAAGAAAACCCTCAAACATCTTGCAATTGAAAGAATATTGCATGGAACAGCGGTCATAAATTCCAGCAAGCCGATGTCAGAGACAGGTGGACAATTATGCAAAACGCCTACAAGAAGTAAGTTCTGCTAAAGGGGGCAATACTAGCTTCTGAGGCCAAGGGTTTACTTACTTTTTCCACAGAAAAATATCAAATCTAGTGATATTTCTGCTTAATAAATGATTGAAAAAGCGAATTTTCCTTGTGGTTTTGTTAATAGGCACTGTTTCAAAGATGATCAAACGTTTGATATTTCAAAAAAGCCAACAATCTCCATGGGATGTACTTATTTTTTCACATGGCTGTATGTACTGTATATTTAATCCCACATAAGAATCTTGTTTGTTGTGTCTAGTTAATTATGCTTTGTCTCAGGCGCCTGAGCCGTCTTTAATATTTTAACGATATCCATAGCCTGCATGGAGTGGCAAAGGGATTTTCTGGAAGTTAACAGAAGAGGAAGAGGAGAGCAAAACAGTAGGAGGAAGAGAGAAGTGGAAGAAGTTCAGGAAAAATAGCTGCAGCTGTTGGGCCACTATATTTAGGAATGATATGTGGGTGCTGCTGCTTGCTTTGTAAGGAGTCGTACACCTTTGTGCTCTTCTGAGACTGCGGGTCTTTTGGGAGTGTCTGCAAGGCACAGTGACTCTGCTGACTGTACACAAGTGAACCAGGTTGCAGTGTAGCGAAGGTTTGACAGGATGCTCATGTGTATCCCTGCACTGTGTGCTTAATGAAAAGTGATTTATCCAGACCCATGAGACACACCGACTATCTCATCTCTTCTTATTTCAAACATCTCTCAGAGGTTTATGCAGCTAGGAATGCGTTCTTACTGGGTGCTATTTAACCTTAACTCTTAAAAATTAAACTATGTGTTTTTCAATCATTGAATCTATGAAAACATGCATTTAACCATACAGAATGAACAAGTTAACACATCTCAGACAACAATATTGTTTTATAAGGTTCCTTTTTGCTTTTAAATAAGAAACAGTGTTGAAATTAACAGAATTGAGATTGTTTTAATAGAATAAAAAAAATAGAATTAGCTAATATAAAAAAGTGGTTAACTAGCATTCATACTAATGAGATAAGGACATTAATGACATTCTAGTGATGTACTTACAAATATATTTATTCAATTCAGAATTTATTTTCATTCTATAATAAAACAAAGAAAAAAGAATGAGCGAATTAAATTTTCTTCTTCTCCTGATCTTCAGAAAGCTGTGATAATGCAACTTCCTGTTGAGCATGTGAATGAGTTCAGGTGACAGAGATAAGTGAAAATGAAAATGAAAACCTAAAATGGATGGACTCAAGGAAAAGAAAGTTTCAAGCTGGGGATGTTAAATGGATTTAATACAAAAAATAAGATTTTATTATTTATTTAATTGTAAGGATTTTATTACAATGTAAAGTCTGTTTGTAGTGGGTTGGAGCAGATAAAATGCTGTTTTGTAAGTGCTCTAAATAGATTTGATTCATGTTTTAAGTTATTTATCTGAACCATGCAATAGGTTGTTGTGAAGGACACTTAAGGTCCCTGTGAAGTGACTTGAAACGTGCAGCGTTATTCGATGTGTTCACATAATTTCCACTGAAACAGAAAGTCAAGGCAGGACATATCGAGTGGCTCCTCCCCATTTTTAAATAACCAATAGCGTTTAGCATACCTCACAGCCCAGGCTAAGCCATACTTGACAGATAGTACCATGGATTTTATAATGTTGGGGGCGGGACACATCAGATTCAAGAAAGCATTTGATTGGACAGAAAATCTGATGAGAAGCTGAAGTGCAGAATGATGTCATCAAAATTGTTGATCCGTATTGGTAGACAGAGGCTTTAAATTTTGAATGCATATATCTTCTAAATGCGAATTTTGTCATTGTTTTGGAGCGCACTAGCTTATAGATAACCTTAAGGGGAACATATTCATACTAAAAGCCACAAAACTTCCATTTTGATTATATGGGGACTTTAACCCATGCTCACCATGTAACATTTTACTTTTACATACCGATTTGTATATTTGTAAATGTAATGTCAGTGGGACACAAATGGCACCACGAATTATGGTATAGCCCAAATGCTATATAGTGTGGGTTAGTATGTGGGGAACTTTTTATATTTTTGAAGAGTGCAGTTCTGTTTCGCAAAAGACACATTTGGCCATTATTGTGTTTAGTATTTTGGTGTTTCTTTAAATGAGTGATTTTGCATTTGCAGCAAAAGAACATACAAGCTCCGCACACACAGGTGAGCGGCAGGAATCAAACCCCCAACCCTGGAGATTTGAGGCTACCAAAACCCACCATGCCTCCATGAGCCATGCTTGATTAGATAGATACATAGATAGATAGATAGATTTTTTTTACATATTCAGCCTGCAATTTGTTAATTTGCAAAATATACAGTAAATAAATTAATAACATGGCTATGGGCAGTAAATATGTGTAGTAGCTATTGAGTAGAACAGTAAATACACTATATTATAGTAGAAAACACTAATAGGTATAAAAGAAAAATTTATATTAATAAATTAATATTGTACTTCATGCTAACTTTAAAATTATTATTATTATTATTATTATTATTATTATTATTATTATTATTATTATATGTCTTGAAAATTTGCACACTTAACCCCAAATATCTCTTTTATGTTATTTAATCATCAAGGTGTCTTTTGGTACCATGTGGAAAATCGTAGTAGAAACCTCTACTAAGAGTCCACATCTACAAGATATAAGCTGAAAGCAGAACAATATGCTAAGTCACTGCAGTTTAAGAAGAGAGAGATACAGAATGTGCTCGACCAGCCAGTTTGTCATCCTCACTGACACGTCATCAATAATACATTACATTAGAGTGCTTCTCCTCCCTGACTGATTAGCGATGCTATTCTTCCAGTTATATAAATCAGTTAAGTTGGTCATGTCTACGCTCCGAGCGCTACCTCTATGAAGGTAGAGAAACCCTGTTTCCCTGCTCAGCTCAATTTCATTAGTATAGCGCTTTTAGACTTTGTCACAAAGCAGCTTTACGGAAACGGTGGCTTAGACGATTAATCCTTGAGCTAAAAGCAACTGTGGTAAGAAAAAGCTCTCTTTACATGATATTAGGAAGAAATATTCAGAAGAGCCTCAAACTCTAAAGTGGAACCGTCGTTTTCAGGGCGTCGAAGGATAAAAGGATTTTAATATTAATCAGGGTCAAATCTAAGTTGGGTATTGTGAAAAATATGTTGTCTAGTAGGAGACTTTTTTTCTTTTCTTTTAATTCTGTGTTTATATGTGTACTCTGTATTTGTAATAAAGACTAAACTTGTTTACTAAAATTTAATCACATCAGCCTACATTTTGTAGTGTTATGGTGCTATTTCAGAAAGAGCGTTTCTGGTGGATTAATGGGATTTACTCCACGTCGCTGTTAAATTCTTGATTCTGATTGGTCAAAAGGTGTTTTCTATAACAGCAGCTCTGTTCATAGTTCTGGCTGCAAGCAATATTAGCTTGTTTCTAATACAGTATGTTATCATTTGTATATAAACAACTTTTTAAACAGATTTTTAAATTTGAAAAGTTTGTATGGAGAAGATTTTTGTCAGGATGCATTTTAGCAATTTAACAGTCAGGCGTAAAGCTGTTCCTTTAATTCTTCTGACGTGAGAAATCTTCAAGACAGAGGGCTTTAAGCTTAATTTTTTTTTTGTCTTATTATGTTCTAGAGAAAAAACAGAGAGGCTTGTGAGGGAAATGTCTGTTTATAGCTGCTGTAGTGGAAGTGATAGGTATTAACTTGTTTCACTGAGTTCACACAGTTTCACTTAGTAGTTATCACTGTTGCCTCACTCCTCCGGGGTTGGGGGTTTGAATCCCGCCTCCGCCCTGTGTGTGTGGAGTTTGCATGTTCTCCCTGTGCTTCCTCAGGGGTTTCCTTTGGGTATTCCAGTGTTCCTCTCCCAGTCCAAAGACATGTATTGGAGGCAGATTTGTGTTTCTAAATTGTCCAAAGTGTGTGAATGTGTGTGCGATTGCGCCCTGCAATGGGTTGGCACTCCGTCTAGGGTGTCCCCCGCCTTGTGCCCAAAGTTTCCTGGCTCCAGGCTCCTCCTCGACCCTGTGTAATATAAGCGGCATGGGAAATAGATGGATGGATGGATGGATGGATGGATGTTTTATTCTTAAAAAAAAAAAAATTATGTTAGCCATGTCAAATTTCTGTGGTATGAGAGAAATAAAACATGACAGGACGTGAGGTCATTGGAAAATAATCAACTCCTATGTAGTAGCTCTGTTGTTAACTCTTATATATTTTCCTATAAAAGAAGATAAAAGACACAATATCTAAGAGTAGTCCACACAGTGTTTTTAGTGTGGATGTATACTGAGCATTCCTAACATTCTCTGGAACGGTATTCCAGAATTTAGGATCAATACAAGTGATTAATGTCTCTTTTTTGCTAGAAATTCTCCAATTTGTTTAACTGCAACATGGAATATTATAAATTATTTTTTAAACAATTAAAAACATTTCTTCATCCGACCTTCTGTCTTGAGAAGGGTCTGTCTACATCCTGCAAGACTATAAATCACACCTATTACAAGGAACGCCCATTAATTTCCAATTTCCCTAACCCTAACCGTATTTGCTGTGGATGTAACTTGTAATAGTGGGCGACCTTGTAAGCGGTGTGGTTTGTAATCCTCCAGGATGCAGGTGGATACACTGTCTCTGGCTTCCTGTCTCTCGTCCCTTGCCTCTTCTTCTCTATCTCGGGGTCTCTCAACTTTACTCTCTCTTTCTCTTTCCCTTTCTGTCATTATGTCAACCCTCTGCATTTCTCTCTCTCTCTTGCAGGGTTCGGCTGATTCCTACACGAGTAGACCCTCGGACTCCGACCTGTCCCTGGAGGAGGATAAGGAGGCGTCTCGGCGGGAAGCCGAGCGCCAGGCCGTGCTGCAGCTCGAGAGAGCCAAGGTGAACTCTCATTCTCTCATCATCATCTCTTCATCCTCTCCTTGTCCTCTCTTCTTCTTTCATACGCTGTCTATTAGTTACCCCTGACTCAGGGAGCTTGTTCTCCTCTTCTTTACAGTCCAAACCTGTGGCTTTTGCAGTGAAAACTAACGTGAGCTACTGTGGGGCTCTCGATGAGGACTGTCCTGTGCAGGGCGCTGCCATCAACTTTGAAGCCAAAGACTTTCTCCACATCAAAGAGGTGTGTATGTGAGGGTTTTTTAACCAGCAAAAGAATAGATGATGCAATGCATAATAATAATAATAATAATAATAATAATAATAATAATAATAAGGGGTATAATAATTAGTTAGCACTTTTACCGTATGCCTCCAGGGTTGAGGGTTCGATACCCGCCTCTGCCCTGCGTACGTGGAGTTCTCCTCATGCTTCAGGGGTTTCCTCCGGGTACTCCGGTTTCCTCCCACAGTCCGAAGACATGCGTTGTAGGCTGATTGGCTTTTCCAAATTATCCGTAGTGTACTGAATATTGCCCGAAGGGTTGGCACCCCTCCCAGGCTCCCCTCGACCCTGTGTAGAAAATAGATGGATGGATAATAATAATAAAGTAATAATATTAAACATACTGTATAAATAAATACAGTAAAAAAAAACAATAACAAATAAACAGCTTTTCTTTAAACAGTTGCATAGAGTATGGTTTCTAAATGTAAACTATGCATTCAAATTATTATATCCATATGTTATATCCATAATGCTGTATTGTAAATAATTGTTTTAATACTGTTGTGTTAAAATTAAGTAAATAATGTTATCCTTTTTAAATTAACCTTTTCTTTGTGCACATACTGTACTTACACTGTTTCATTGACTTTTCTTTCACGTGACTGTTTTAGTTCCTGTAAAATTCCTTCCTGATTTCTTTTTGGATGCAAACTAACACCATAAATCTTATCATAAATCTTATCATAATCTTATCATAAATCTTTGCAACTTTGGGTTGATCTAACAGTGTTTGACTGCAGTGTTTTCACTCCATGCAGAAGTACAACAATGATTGGTGGGTCGGACGGCTAGTAAAGGAAGGGGCTGACATCAGCTTCATCCCGAGTCCAGCCAAACTGGAGGCCATGCGTGTCAAACAAGAGCTGAAAGCTGCACAGAGGTCTGGATGAACGTTTTTACACATCAGCACCCCAAAAGCAGCTAGCAGTCCTGAACAGAGAGTAGCACAACATAGCTTTCCCTTGGATGTATTAGGGAGATTTAAAAAAAAACAAAAAAAAAACTAAAACTTTTTAATACAGCTGCTTTTAGATATAACAATCTAACTTTGTTGGTGTTTTGCGTCCTTGTTCTTATACTCTCTGTAGGAAAGCAGGAGGGAATGCACAGTCAGGAGGCTGGAGGTCAACTCCTCCTTCATCTGGTAAGAATGTATAATTTACTCTCTGGTATCTGTCTCATAATCACATTGTGGTGGTGCCTTGATTCATATCAGTTTTCTAATGGGGGAACAGCTTAACTTTGACCTTGTGTGTTCTTAAATGTTCTTTTCTTGCCCTCCAAAAGCCAAACAGAAGCAAAAGCAGGTAAGTTGCTCATGCTGCACTATTAATATTGCACTCTCGCATTTCCTTCCTCTACAGTACATTCATCAAATTTGGACTGTTGACTTCTCTTTTTGTGTATCAATTCTGCCAGTAGTTTCCAAACTTTGGGTTTATTCTACTCCTGTAATGCTCATTGTAGTGTTTCCCCTAGTCTAACACACACACACACACACACACACACATACACACATCGTCATCTTAGGAACAGTCTATTAATTAGCTAATTAGTTGGATGAGTACTAAGCCCACTTAATTGACATCTCTTTGTCAGAGACTCCTTGTTAGGCCGCTCAAGCAGAACTAAATAGAATAGCACAAGCAGTGAAATCATAATTGTTCAACACAGTTGACAAACAAATGAAAGGTTTTCATGTTTTCGTTTTGACAAGTCAATCCCATTTTATTTGCATAGCTTTTTTATTTTTTATTTTAACAATAGCAGCTTTCAGACTTTTCAAAACTGGATATTTAGATCCATAATGATCAAGTCAGAGGTGGCAAGGAAAACTCCCTGAGAGGACATGAAGAAGACTTTGAAAGACTCAAAAGGAAACCCATCCTCTTCTGGGTGACACCAGTTATAAACCATTACAGTATCCAAGTGTAGAACAGTAAAGTCAAATAGTATTAATTGTATTGAAAGGATGTTCAATGTAAGTACAGTATATTGTTAATAAGCACCCTGGGATGAACCTGGGATGAATCTTTATGATTACAGCAGCAGTTTCTAGGTACAAGTCTAGACTATCTAGGTGAGATAATCCAGTGAAGCAAGGGTGAGACTTGGGCCACTGTCTTGGCCACTGTTTTTGAGAGAAACCAGTAGCTAGGTTGTCCTTGTAAGTAAGTAAGTAAAGCTTTATTTATATAGCACTTTTTAAAACAATGTTTACAAGAAGACATACAGTAGATACAGGAAAATAAAATCAGTAGTAAGAAATAAAATAAAAGAAATAAAAGGCTAAGTAGATAAAATAGAATATATAAAAGAATACAAATAAAAAATGAATGGTTCCATAAAATATGGAAAATTAAATGGTTTGAGGAAAGGTCCCGGTGAACAAATGCTCTTTGAGATACTTTTGAAAAGTGCTAACTGTAGGTGGGTTGTCAGGGACAGGCTTCCATAGTTTAGGCCCATGGTGACTAAAGGCAGACTCACCGCTTTTCAGCCGCGTTTTGGGAACAACCAGAAGGTTGCAGTTGGATGACCCAAGTGATCTAGCAGGAGTATATTTACTGATCATATTACAAAGGTATGTAGGAGCACCACCTTGAAGACGTTTAAAAACGAATAACAGGATTTTAAAAGCAATTCTGTAAGACACAGTTAGCCTGTGAGGTGATTTAAGTGCCGGAGTGATATGATTCTTCAGTCTAGTACGTGTCAGCATTCTTGTAGCTGTATTCTGAACTTTTTGTAAGTGTTTAATCAAGCTCTTTGGTGAGCCAAACAAAACACTGACTACATTTACATGGACAGCAGTAATGTAATTATTGACCTTATTCTGAATAAGACAATATTGTGATTAAGGTGTTTACATGAGTCGCTTTTAGAATATTCCTTTCATGTTCCCGTTTTACATGTCATAGAACACAGATCGATTAACGGCACACGTCATTACGTCCCCGCGCCACACCGTCCCACGTTCCCTCCAGAATTTCGCGTGTCAACATACAGTTCGTCTTCGTTGTGGTACCGTATACAGTTTTGGGTGTTTTTATTTTAAATCTTTACGAAAACTTCAAGTCCGGTTAATTATTTGTCGTGTTGTACGTGCTAATAGACGACTGCTTGAAGCCATGGACTGCATCTGAAACCGTGTACTTACCTACTATATAGTAGCTGAGATACAGGTATTTTGTCTACTATATAGTAGGTAAGTACGCGGTTTCAGACGCAGCCGTGCTCTCTTGTTTGCTGTCAAACGGTTGAGCACTGCCGTGTGTGTACATGTCCTGTCGCAAAATGCGGTGAAAACTCCCACACGCCGTTAATAGTGTGATTAAGGTGTTTACACGTCTGTAATACACCTCGATAATGCGACTAAAACAGGAATACTCCACACGTCTTAATTCGATTTGTGTTTACTTTGAGTATGACTTTAGCCGGATTAAGGTAATAAGAAATTGCTGTTTACATACTAGTGTCTTTATCAGAGTATTGTCTTTATCGGGTTAATATTGGATTATTGTTGTCCCTGTAAACGTACTGACTGTTGCAGTAGTCGAGTCTAGATGTAACAAACGCATGTTTGAGTTTCTCACTATCTGTGGGGGAGAGAATATCACGCACTTTTAGAGATGTTACGAAGGTGATAATATGCTGTTTTACAAACGTCGCTAATATGTTTTTTAAAACTGAGATCACTGTCAAACACGGTCCCTAAATTCTTATGTGAGACCATCCACAGCAGAAGGCTTCAAGCTGATGAAGTAGAATCAGGCAGGTTCAGACGGTCAGAGGAGCAGCAGTAGCAGCCTGACAGAGAGAAAAAAAACAAATGATTAGGTATGATCTTATGCTACAGTGGTTTAAAAGAGTGTACACTGTGATCAGAGTGCAACAGAAATTTAGCATAACCAAAAGGAAGAGCCAAATGGTAACACAGGCTCCTATAATTAACATAAGAATGATTGCAAAACAATATTATAGTTATAGTATTATAGTATTACAGTTATAGTATTATACTTTATTATAGTAATATAGTTTTATTAAATAAAACGCTTTCATCTCTGAAGTTTAAAAATGGATATACCGTGTTGTAATCTTGTTTTAATCTTGTTTGACCCTTGGTACTTGATGTCGCCATCCATCTAAATCAACTTAGCATTAGTCATGCAGTTTTACTCATGTATTTTTTGTGTATAGATACAATAAAATGTCAACAAAGTGTTAGCTTGTATAAATAAAGACTTTCAAGTTTAGGATGTTGGTGTACCGAATCTTTTGCACGTTGTACTGTTGATAGAGTGCTGAAAAACCATTTTATAAATTGTGCAACAAATCCAATGGAATCTAACTATGTTACGTTTCACTATCACTAATTTGGTCAGACTCAAAGAAACTGTTCAAGCAGTACCGCGTAATTTTGTAAGTAACGCTCTGGTAATCTAATGCAAGCTTTACCAAGGATTAGGGCCACCCAGTTTATGTGAAAAAAATAGGAATTTTGGCAAAGTACAAGTAGATGGTGGAAAGTCGCCAACTATTCCTACTTTGTACAAGCATATCGAGTGCCCACAACATTTACCTAATTAGAAAACAGTCATGGATTTAGATTCCCTGGGGCTTTAATAACAAGTGGAAGTCAGCAAGGGTACTGGAACACAGCCAGTCCACACCACTACTCTATCAGGCATCAAACAGACTGTGTGTGTGTGTGTGTGTGTGTGTGTGTGCGTGTGCTTGACTGTTTCAGACAGAGCATGTTCCACCATATGATGTCGTACCCTCCATGAGGCCGGTTGTGCTGGTTGGACCCTCACTGAAAGGCTATGAGGTACAGGAAATGCAACTGCCTCATATAAGGAGTAAAAAATGATTCATCCACCTGGTTTATCTGAAAAAGTCACTTGCAAGGCACTTAGTAGCTTTTATTGTATGAACAATATGGATGTCGTTTTTGCAGTTTTGATGACATTATTTAAATATTGTAGCATGTTACAAATTTAGAGGTCTATTTCTATTTTCATGGCTGTAGATGGCATGTTTTGGGATATTAGTCCCACTAGGCATTGAAACTTATCACAAGATTCTTAGATATGTTAATGGACAAAATATAAAGCACAGCTTCAAGCTGAAGTTAACTGTTTAAGTTGACCGTAGGGACTTGAGCGCCCTAACTGTTTACTGTGATCCTTTCACTGTTCTCTCAACCTCGTAGTAGACTATAGTTTCACAGAGCACAAAAATTAGTAAAGTACACCCGTGAATGTGCAGTTGTACAGGTGTTCCTAATAAAGTGGGCGGTGAGTGTATAATCATGACTCATTCATCCATTTTGTGACCACTGACAATCCACCATTCACCTTAGATTGTTGTTTACATAGGTTAGGCCAATTCTCTTTTTAAAGGCAACGAAGAAGTTATATATAATATACTAAATATTAAGGTGAACATTAACGATGTAACATGTCAAAAACTGTTTTCTGTTTTTTCTTCTCCTGTATAGGTGACAGATATGATGCAAAAAGCACTGTTTGACTTCCTAAAGCACAGGTTTGATGGAAGGTGAGAAAGGAATTGTTGTCATTGCTCTTATTGTCTTGATTTGGATACTTTGTGAGAGCCTTTAGCAGGGAAAAGTGCTGCTAGATCCACTTCACAGAACCATTAGTTTCTCTTGGTGTCAGTCTTGAGCAGGTTCTAACAACCATACAACTGGACCCTTTGATACTGGACTGTTGGCCAATAGAACAACTCTTGTTCTGCATTTTCTTGGCAGAATCTCTATCACACGAGTGACTGCGGATCTGTCTCTGGCCAAAAGGTCTGTGCTCAATAAGAAAGCCCTTGTGGAGAGATCCAACACACGCTCCAGCTTAGGTAAGGAACATTCTATAACACTGGACTAACAACTTGAAATGAGCACTAAATGGGATCTAAAGATAGAGAGAGTACTTTATTGATCCCCAAGGGGAAATGATGCAGAGTAAATGATTGCATTTAAAGGCTTTTCTTATATGTTCTCACTGAGTTATGTTTTTTGTGTGATTAAACTTTTGACTTGGCTTTTTTTTTGTAGCTGAGGTCCAGAGTGAAATAGAGAGGATATTTGAGCTGGCAAAGTCCTTGCAGTTAGTGGTACTAGACGCAGACACCATTAACCACCCAGCACAACTGACAAAGACGTCCCTCGCTCCCATCATCGTGTATGTCAAAGTGTCGTCGCCAAAGGTAAAAGACAGATCAATCAATCTCTCAGTTAAGGCCAGTGAAGGACACCTTAATATATACAGTTGTCATTCATGCACTACTGTGTCCTCTCATATGACAGGCTCACTCACTTCTTTTCAATTACTCAACATGTTCATTCATAGGTTCTCCAAAGACTCATCAAATCCAGGGGAAAGTCTCAAAGCAAGCACCTAAATGTACAGATGATGGCAGGAGATAAACTCGCCCAGTGTCCACCAGTGAGTCCTGTTACATCAGTACTGTGCATATACACTTTTTTTTCTCCTGTTCATTTTTTGGCTTCATTCCCATTGTTTTGTTCTGCTTCAGGAAATGTTTGATGTCATTCTGGATGAGAATCAGCTGGAGGATGCATGTGAACACTTGGCCGAGTACCTGGACATCTACTGGCGTGCAACTCACCTGCCAGGCTCCGCCCCTGCAAACCCCCTATTGGAGCAAAAGGTGGTAACCCCACCCTCAGGCAACTCCAGCCAACAGGTGAGTGTGTTCAAAAAGAATTTTGCTCATTACCGTTGATTTTTGTCAGTAATACATATAAAGTAGGATCCAAAATACTGCGTAAAAAATGCAACTTCATCAAAATGATAGCATTTGTTTACTGTCAGAACAATAAGATCCAACCAATTAGGTTTGGGCATGGACATTTTTACTCTCACATGTGTGGGAACAGGCAGTACAAAATGAATTAGGCTGCTAGTTTGGGAAATAGATTAAATTCAATAGAAAATATATCTGTGCGAGCAGGATGAGATCAATAATGAACTTGAGTGATATAGCTGAGGTTGAGGAACTGCCAGAGCCAGAATTCACAGACCATGCTCACACTACTGGCATTTCTACATCTACATTTCTACATCTTCCCTTTTAGGCCATTCCTACTGTTGAGATTAAATCTGAATACTGATAGGAATATTTGAAGCACTGAACAGATAGAGATACAGATAGTGGCATTGCGCTACAGCCCTATATCTGTGGAGGCAGGTAGGCACAGGTTTAAAGAAACAGTCCTACGCACAACTCTACCTTTAAGGGATTACATCATTTAAGACTTTAGACATTAGGAACATAGAGTATAACACATAATATGCTGTAACAGCAGTTTTAAAAAATGAAGCAAGAGATTTGGCACATCATTTCCAATGTTTTAAATAATGCATTCTTGAATAATAAGCATCTGAGTAAATTTAGATTTTGTATTAGTTTTGGATAACGGTTTTTGTATCTCACAGCCTCTCATTCTGATACTTTCTTTCTCAGTTCTCTGAGACACAGGAATTGATTGAATGAGTGCTGTCAAAGCTCTGGGTAGGTGCCTGATTTCATTTCAGTTCTTCAGTTTCAATAATGCGCTTTGTTTCTGTGGCTTTCCTGGGTGAGGATAGAGTATTCAGTAAAGCCACTGCAGCATCAGCAAGCCGTGCTGTGCTCATGTACTGAACGCAGTCTATCCTCAGCTTACAGTACAAGTGGTGGAAAGTTCCAGAGCCTCCCTCAGTCTGTCTCTCAGAGGTCAGCCCCTCTCGGCCCCTGAGTGGAGCAGCTGCCCCCTGAGGGGGAGGAGGATGGAGAAATGAGGAAGAGGATGACCTCCACCATACCGGGCACACAGGAGGCACCACTTCGATCCGCAACTAGCACAGCCCTGCGTGCCCCGTCTCCACGTCTCAGGACCGCTCCACTGCAGCACAACTTACACACACATTCGCAACACAATACCTGGCAGCACACACTTGAGAGCCCTATTCGGATAGGATTAATTCTACGTGGGCCGTTGATTCTTTGCAGGTGCTACTCAATGATTTTTTTTTTTTTCCAGATCGGCAGTGTTAGTGTATTTCTCAATCCCCCCCTGAGAAAATCCCAGCCAAAAATACCTACTGGTCTGATCATTTTAGTGCTGCCCAAATAGACATTTCTGCAATTTGATCTTCCATCCATCCATTTTCTATACTGCTTATCCTACTGGGTCATGGGTTAACCTGGAGCTTATCACAGGGAGCATCGGGCACAAGGCAGGGTACACCCTGGACAGGGTGCCAATCCATCGCAGGGAACACTCACATACACATACACACACACATTCATATACTACGGACACTTTGGACATGCCAATCAGCCTACCATGCATGTCTTTGCATGACTGGAGTAGGAAACCGGAATACTCAGAGGAAACCCCCACAGCACGGAGAGAACATGCCAACTCCGCACACACACAGGGCGGTGTAAGCCGAACGTGCTAACTACTAAACCACTTGTACACACTCCTGCATGTGGTTAGTCTTCTATACGCAGACCCACCTCTAGCAGTCCATGTTAATGGAGACCATTGGACAGGTTTACCCCAAAAATATTTCAGCCTTCACTGGTAGCCCGTTAGAAGTGTAATGACACAGACTGATTCAACTGCATATCATAATGAAAGCTATAAAGCTTCACTTCATTTTCATGCCAGTATAACATGATTGCAATTTATATTAATAACTCAACTTTATAACTATTGGTAAAAATCCTCTACTGCCACTGTCATATATGGCATCCCTCAAGGATCAGTCCTTGGTCCCCTTCTTTTCACCATATACAGTATTTTCCTCTCCTTAACCAGATCATCTGCAGACATGGTCTTAGCTTTCATAGTTACACAGACAGAGATTTATCTCAGTACAAGGTCCACCACAGCTCTTCCTCCCACCTCTTTAACTGAATGTATTCATGATTACATGATATATAAAATCATAAACAGACACCATCTTCCTTAAATTAAACCCTGGCAAGACTAAAATCTCGTCGCTCCTAAAACTCTTTTCTAAAACTATTCAATTTTCATTCAACATTGATGGCACTGTTAAACCTTTTACAAATCTCTAACAATATTTGACAACACACTTTGAACTTCATTAGGTCACTCACAAAAGCCCTATTTCTCACTTACAAAGCACTAAATGGCCTCGACCTGCCTCAACTGAGCTGCTACAGCCCTAAACCCCTGCCCAGACTCTCAACTCCAGCAATACTAGTTTGCTAGTAGTGCCCAAGACCTCTCATTTTAAATGTTTGCTTAAATCATTTCTTTCTTCTACAACATTTTCCCTTCCCCAATAGGATTTTCTTTCTCTTTTTTTTAATGGTTTAATACATAGACGTGTATACAGCGACCTTGAGTGTTAGAAAGATGCTATATGAAATGGAAAGCTTTATTCTTCTTCTTCTTCTTCTTCTTCTTATTATTATTATTATTATTATTCATGATCCAATAATGTGATCTTATTACCATGTATCCATGGGAAACAAAACGTGCTTCCAACATAAATTCACAGTCATCCAGATGCAAATGTTTTCACGAAGGAGGCATACAAATATTTGATTACAGGCATTAACCTGAGAAACCCATGCCATCCGAATAGGGCTAATCAAACAGCACACATTCACATACAAACAACCACACACATAACCACATATACACAAATACACACATTTTCATCACAGTACCATTGAGCACACATTCGCATACACACAACAGCCAAAACAGACACACACACACACACACACACACACACATACACTCTTAGTCTGAATGGTCACACTGAGAGCTGGATTGAGAGCCACAGGGCTTTTCCCAGCTCCTGGGTGAAACCTTCTGTCAGCTGATCTCTGCCAACCTGCCACTGCTCTCTGTAGTGAAGTTGGCACTGGCATCAGAGGGTCACCACATTTTCCCACAGAGAGGAGCGCCTATCACATCCTCTTACTGCACTGCCGATCTGGTCAAACACACACACAAACACACACACACACACACACACATCACCTCCTGCCCAGCTACTGCCCTGCTGCTCGCCCAGGCCATCTTCCTGCTCACTATAATTTATTTATGTGCTGAAATTGCCCAACACAACTGGCTCATCAATAATAATGTATAAACCTGTATTTATTCAGCACATCCACAGAGAGGATACAGCAGTGATAAGAACTCAATCATTGTCTTTGTCCCAGGATTATTTATGTAAGAATTTACGTTAGCAGAAGTCTCCAATTCTCTAATATTTGATATAATTATATACACATAAATACATACAATATCTGAATCTGAGAAGGAGCTAGAAAGAACCATTTAAGCAAGAAAAGTCCATTCCTTTTTCTCTCTCTTCCATGCAAAGAGGCCATCCATTATTAGTTATTTTGCTATTTTACATCGTCTTAACCTAAGCTTGAAGTATGTGAAGCACCATAGTTTAAAAAAATTTTGAAAAATATTTAAACTTATAGATGCAAATTGGTCAAATGAAAACATCTAAAGATGTGACAACTTTTAAATAATAACGCAGCAAGGGGAAAGAATTGTCTCAGCAATCACCTGGTTGTTGAATGAACCACCCTGAACTTATGCTAGCCAGCTAATGGGAACTACATCTTTGGCATTAAAATTCAATCTAATTCAATTCAAGTCAAACTTCTCTGTCATATGTATGCTCAGGTTTGCAGTATAAATTAAATGATTTTTGGCTAGATGTGTTAACACACTAGCACATTCAAAGAAGAAAATAGATATAAACAACATTAAGCACAGGAATATAAGCATTATATACGCGATCATTAGTTATATAGCGGCAGTGCAAGTGTTGCTATATATCTAAGTAATAAGCTTAGTCTGTGTCTACGCGAGTATCTGTACTTTAGAGTTTTTAAATATATTAACATGAAATTCTTCTCCTTGTAGACATTTAAGTACACGATTCCAGCTTTGGTCTTGCTTATATGTAGTTAGACATTACTCATGATTTGGCTCTAGGGCAAGGAGCCCTACAAGGCTGTAGTGAGTAATGAAACCAACTGCATTCCAAATCTTTTTACTTTCAAATGTTTCACCAATCTTTTAATAACCAGCAACCCTTTACTGTCCAAGCAAAGGATTCATGTATTGGTAAAACTGGTAATTAGTTGTTTCCCCCAGTGAATAACAAACCAAATGTATGACATAAATGGGCCTTCTCATACCCAGACACCCTAAAGGATAGAAGATGAGGCGGAGGAAAGACTCCAAACTGGCTCTATTAAAAGCCAGTAAAATGATATGCTCTTGGTGACCAGCATCTGAAATTATCCCAGATCTGTTTTAATTTGAAAAGCATAGTAACATCAGTTCTTTAGAAAGACTTTTGAAGTGGCAGGCAGGGGGTTTTAGAGACTTGAGCAGGATGATATGTGGTTGGGAGGGTCACACATCCTACCTTGTCTAGTATAAAAGGTGCCAATTGAATTGCAATGGATTTTTACTTGATGATAAACAGAGAGAAAAAAAGTGAGAGAACGAAAAAACACATTAGAGATGCCAGTGGATGGTTAACTGACAGGCCAGTTTATAGTAAAAGGGTCACCACTGACTATAGAGTTCAGGGTGCCTGTGGCTCTACAAGTTGAAAAGTTTAGCTCAGCTGGGACATGGACAGAGCTGAGGGTACTGAGTGCAAAAACTCCTGTGTGAAGGGGAAAGAGCGTGAGGATGGGTGGCCAAGGTATTGTTGTCCACTGTACATACAGTATAAGGATATTAAGACCATTGAAAGTGGTATTGGGTGGAACTAGACTGAGCCGGAATGATGGACATGTTGAACATCTCTCACTTTGGCACTGCTGCTGCTGAGGCTCACATCCTGTAGGGCAGAGCTGCAGGAGGCTACAGATGGCCCTTCAAGTTAGCTGGTACTCTGAGCCAGGAATTGCTGCTTGCTCTTGGGATTTGATGAGAACTACAAGAAGTTTGGGCTGCTCTGTGGAAATCCAGTCGAATGCTTTCATTTCATTGTTTCTGATCCTGAGCTATTCACTCTGCACTGGTCTATAGAAATGCTCTGGAAGAAGTGTGCAGGACTGGTGAAGTGCTCTGCTGGCACTTTGCATAGGTTCTTCTCCATTTTCGAAATCTCAGCAAGAAATATTTTAGTTCTGTTGGCCTGCATTGTAAGGAGACAGCACACTGTCTATACATGTCTGAGATTTATCCATTGGGTTTTACAGGTTTTTGTGTTCTTCAAGAAGTTCACATTGAGTGGATGGAACTGAGAATCTTCTTGGCCTCCTGGTGTCACTTGTTGAGCTGAAGGATCTGTCTCAAGTTATGCAGCAGAACTTATGTCTTGTCCAGAACTTTTAGAGTTTTCTAAGGTACTTCTCCAGGAGCTGTTGCAATTTCTGATATTGTTGGCACACCTCCACTTTCAGCTGATCCACCTTATCCTCCACCTGTCATTTGTCTGATCCCAGCTTGTACAACAGCTCTTTGATGTCTTGCACTTAATCATTGATACTTCATCAGCATGTGCCTTATGTCATATGCCTTATGTTCTGATGCAATTCCATGTCACAGACACCAAAGCCCTGGCTGACTGCACAACTGGATAAGCAGCAGTACTGGCACATGGCCACCTGCTCAGTCTCACAGTGATGCATGCATGTCCTCGACATCTATCAGCAGATGCCTTGAATTTGTTGGCTGAAGGTGCTTTTTAATGTGTGATGGGCAACAGCCTGCTTTGTCCTCATCTACAAATGATGGCTGGTTCTTTTTTTTTTTGTTCTTCATGGCATTAAACTTCTCTAATATCTTGTTTGGGTAGTTTTAGTTTGATGTTCGTCTAAAGACTGAGACTGTTTGTAGGCCTGAGAATACTCTGGACACCTTTGGCTCAGACCTCGCAGCTGCATGGGGTCCATGAAAACATCCAGATATATGGAGCAGATGAGCTCCTCCTCAGAACAATTCTTCTAGGCCACAGCAATCTCACCTGTCTCGTTAGAAGACATACAGGCCAGTTTTATGTTATAGGCTTTTAAACTATTTAAAATATGTCACTAGTAATTCGGCATGCCATTTCAATTATTCTCATACTCCACTTATAAAACTACATAAGCGGCATAATAAATAACTGCATAAATAACTGTTGATAAAACTCCATGGACGGGTTTATGGAGCGTCTCTTCCACCCATGTTCAATCAAATTCCGCAGCCAAGCCAGAAATCAGGGATCTGAATGGTGCAATCAGATAACAACTGACATGTTATTGAAAACCTGTGGTGCTTTATAAAAAACTAAACTGGAGTTCTAATTCTCCAATATGAGATGCTGCTCATATTGGCTCTCCAACAAGAAACATTATTTTGGCTATGAGAGTACTTGTTAGATGAGACAACAACTGCAGTGATTATTACACTGATATCCCAGGCAATTTTGTAGACCATTAGGGGGGGGGCGTTGGGGGAGGGGACCAGACAGCCTAGCACATAATTAATAGCCAAAACATTGTTGTACACATTTATATAATGAGCCTAGTATTCAAATAATTGGATTATGATCAGTGGAGGTCACTGAAATTTATTTTACAGTTAAAGGGATCCCATTTTGGGAACCTTGCACCAATCTAACCTTTTAAAAAGTATTCTTTTGCTATCTGTCATTGTTAAACGTTAAAGTGTTTTCCAAAATATACTGCCTTTCCATTGGGACGTTCTAAAATGCGTAATGTGAAAAAAGCATAACATGGCTTCATGTACCAAAACAACGTTCATGTGACACAAAATCTCTCATGGATTTCGTTGTCATAAACACTGTCCACTTCCCAAAGGACAAAACAGTCATCAAAAAAGAGAACACAATCATTTTCACAAACCTGTGTGCAGTTTTAAGCAAATGTCCAAAGGTAGAAAGTCTTCCTACAGCTACACAGCTGTGTTGTGATAAGAAAACTAAATTGTGATATTGAAATAATGGAATCAGTAGAGAAAAAATCTATATAATAATGCATGGCCTCTCTGTACTTTCTGGTTTTCATTAAATATTCAGAACAGTAAATATAACCTTTATTGCTCAATGAGTAATAAAGGCGAAATATAGTACAACTTTATACTTCTAATGTGGCATTATTATACACAGTGACCCATTTATTGGTCACTGTGGATTTCTAGTAAGAATGAGGCAATAGGAAACCCATTTAAAGGAATAGTGGCAACACATTACAACATTGTTCAGTTACTCTAAGCAGAAATGAATGAGTAGTACTATATTAACACCCTTGTTACTATTATTAACTATTAACGATCACTGGGTAATTACTTAGTAAGTAATAATAATGGAATGGTTTGGTAGTCAACTGTCTGCCAAGTAATAATTACAAAGTATTATATTTATTCTGGAGAACTCATTAGTTATCGCTTTACAATATACATATTTTTGTGATTGTGAGTGGTGATTATTCAGAAGGAACAATGACACACTTTTGCAGAAAAGAATGATGGGAGGTACGAACTCCATTCTAGTGGACACCAGAGCTTCATCTAGAGTCTCATTTGTAGGCCAATGTGCAAATACTCCCTACTGTTCCTCCTTAGTCCCAGTAAAGTTATCATTGAGTTACTGAACAGTATTGCAAAGTGTTACCAAAATAGTTTAGCGAAGATTTATACAATGTACACAATTCCCCCCAACCCCATATGCCATACACTAGCCAGGACTTCATCTGCTTCTTTAGTTTTCCTCTGGTTCTACAGGAAACTAACAAGTAAGAGAAGTCTATCTCAAACTAAATCTTTTCCATAAATACATGCCTAAATCTTCATATACATGCTTCAGATGACATCATTAAGCTGAATTAAGCTACTTTATACCACAGCATGGCTGAATTCTTGAATCAGGCAAGTGTTAATTTATTTGATATAAACTCAGCTTTGACAGTATTTCCTGCTGTAACATAAGTGATAAATTTATATTAATGTGCTCTTTCTAATGTGTTATTCTTCCTTTAGTAAAAGCTCACACACAGGGACTTGGCTTTGCATAATTTAAGACTAATAATAAAACGATTTGTTGCTATAATAAAAACGCTAAAAAAGGAAGGAGTCTTCAGTATCAGTGCTTGTAATAGTCAGTTACACAGTCCACAGGAGAGTCTTCAGGATAGAGGAATTTGTGCTTTCCAGTTTATTGTTAACATATCAAACTGCATTTATTTATTTATTTATTTATTTTTAATAAACTTCAAGAGAGAGAAAAAGAAGAAGCTGGTGGGGAAACGCCTGTTCATAGCTGCTATAACATAAGTGATAACAGGAACTTATTTGTCTCATGGATGTTCCATAACATTAAATTTAAACTATAACTATAAATTGTTCAAAAGCATGATGTGCTGTTCAAATTAAAATGTTTAATTTGTAGGCGATGTGCTGTGGTATAAGAGGAATAATATACTTATAAGAGGTATTAGAGGCTGTGCTGTTATAGGATAATAATCCACTTGGTAACAGTATCACACCACCCCATTGTAGATTATTTTCCTAAAACAGCATGGCCCAAAGTGTGTTATTCCTTACTTAGCATCAACACAACTTCCAGTTTAACTGGTACAACTCTGGCCTTCAAAATTTCTAGACTGAAGGTAAAAAAAATTATGCCAAACTGCATTAAGGTAAAAATGTATTCCTGTTATTTATCTTTCTAGATTAAAGTAAGCCATGGAAAAGATTTTGGATGAGGCTTACTTGCCTCATACAGCATTTGCCTCATAGCTCCAATGTCGGACCTCAAACATATCTGAGTTGATGAATTCTGTAAATTAGAGGTTTTTTTTTTTTAACTGAATAATTTTAATACCACTGCTTATACATATCATAATCATTCATCTTCAGTAAGCACTTTATCCTGGTCAGGGTTGTGGTGGAGGCGGAACCTGTCCCAAAATTCATATTCTCAGTTCTATCATATTTAAATATCCTTCCAGTCAAGCGTTATTGAACAAATGGAGTTTCTTTTTTTAATTTTTATTTATTTATTACAGTTTAATCTCAGACCAAACAAAATGATACGAACAGCAATTGAATAAAAGAAACTAAGTCAGTGTGGAACTTATTATTAACTGTTTGCTCAGATCCTAATGGGACTCTAAATGAGTGGGGTTTTTTTAAAAGCTGGCATTCTTGGAGGGTAAATCTGATAAATCTATAGAAAAACCTTATAGACAGTGCTAGTATTAACTGTAAAACATACATATGGGCTGTACTATGAGTGATAAAGATTTTGGACTTTTCTGATTTGATCAGCTCTCGACTGTGTCAATAGAAATACGCCATTAAAAAAAAAAAAAAAACTCAATTCCCTAAGCATTTAAGTTCTTAAAGCTATTCCTTGGTTCGATTTTCAGACTTTAGTGTTTTCATGGTAAAATATATACAGGGTACAAAAACATATGTCTGGCAGTGTATATTTCTTTGTTTAAACACAGAGATTTTAAATGCCCAGATTGTCTGCTCGTACCTTCATTTGCTGATCTTTAGTATTTCGTTTACTAAAGATCAGCATATGGAGATCATTTTAGTCACAAATCTGATGCTCTTGTTCATTCATTCTTGCCTGCTTCATTCTGTTCATTCGATCTTGCCTGCTGTTTTTCCGCACAAAGAAACTACACCTCGGAAGGGAATGTATCTTAAAATTCACTGGATAAATATGTTACAACTTGCAAGACAATCTTTCAGCTTATCTAACACTAATGTAAGTCACCTTATACATGTAGATCTGATCATTCTGTATAGTATAGTTCATTAAGAGCATGCATGCATACTTCACCTTCTCCAGGGGTTTTTCAAGTTTGCTTCATGCCCCACATGTATAGAACAAGCCTGCCAGGATCATCAAAGATGGCTCAGTACAAACTGCTCGTGTATATATGTTAAACTGTTACCATTAAAGGAATATTGCACCCAGAAATGCTTCAAATTGAATGATTCAAAATGATTCAAAATTTCACTTTTTAGCTAAGCATCCTCCATTAGCTTTTAAATCGTTATCATGTTAAGCGATTCTTTTTAACATCCATGAGTAAAAATATTCCTTTCATATTTTTAGCACATGTATTTATGCATATACGCACATCCAAAAAAATTTGCAAATAATTCGAAACTTCTTCCTACACATGTATTATATCATTATTTATCTCTAGCACTAAAGTTGTTTGGGACCATGCAAATCTACTGCTAGTTCTTCTTATGAAATGATGTTTGTGGTTTGAAAAGCAAAAAAATGCAAGAATGCAAGTGACACTTGAAGCACAGCAAAATCTGTTCTTCCTATTTGATGGCGTCTACTAAATACCACAAAGTGATGTCTTTTGTGACACAAAATGCATTTGAAGTTCTAGGTTTTTGTTTTGGTTATCTATGTTTTTCCACACAGATAACTTCTGTATGCAATACAAAGACAAGCAGAGATGGAGGAATACTTAGACTATATAGTAACGAGATGGAAATCTATACAATTGCACTGTTTTCTTTTTTAAGAGTCTGCTTTACAATGCAAGAAATTCACTTTGTATATCTGTGTGTATATCCTCTTCTGATAGTTTATACAGTGTATGACAGAAAAGGCATCCACTAATATAACCACTTGAACACAAATTCAGATAAAAAGCTACTACCCTAGACCCTGCACTGTATGGATTCTCTGCTCTGAAAATTTAAAAAATTAAAATAAATAAAGATGAAATACAATATAAAAGTTTTCGTTTGTCTGGTGTTTTTGACTCCTGCTTTTGATTTATTATCATTATTATTTTTTTAATTATAGGGAGTTGCTGAGAAATAAATGACTTTCCATTCTCCACCCATCCACTAGGGGGGAGTGTTTGCACAGTTTAGTGCTGCACGTTTGTAAACGAGTTTATAGTGTGTACTGGGGATTAAAGTAAAACTCCACCCTGAACATTCTTCACAATTTTTAAAATTAGCATGCGATCAGCAGTGACATCCAACATTTATTTAGTAATGAAATTCTTTTTCAGTTGGCGCCAGTGGGATTTATCCCTCGCTTCATCTCTACCTGAAGAGAGCAACACAGCAGCGCTTTAGACTTTTAGTCTGTCCAGCTCCCTCACCTACTCATCTGTACACTCTGCTCAAACAGATGAGGTTCCAAAGCTTCAACATTCCTGCTAATACCACTATCAATGCCATTGAGTTTATTATCTCATAGAACGCTAATGAACTGAGTCGAGTGTTTGCTGTAAGACAATACCACCGCTAACCCAGAAGAACATTAAGGCTCATCTGAATTTTGCCAAAACACACTTTGATGATCCTCAAACGTTTTGGGAGAATGTTGTGTCAAAAGTGGAACTGTTTGGAAGACGGGTCCCGTTACATCTGCCGTAAACCAAACAAAGAATTCCACAAAAAGAACATCATACGTGCGGTCAAGCATGGTGGTGGAAGTGTGATGGTGTGGGGATGCTTTGCTACTTCAGGACCTGGGCAACTTGCAATAACTGAGGGAAACATGAATTCTGCTCTCTACCAGAAAATCCTAAAGGAGAATATCTGGTCTTCAGTCTGTAAGTTGGAACTCAAGCGCAACTGGATTATGCAGCAAGACAATGATCCAAATCATAGGAGTAAATCCTAGTCCTAGAAGAAAGTGAAAGACTGATCTCCAGTTATCGGAAGCATTTGTTTGCAGTTATTGCTGATAAGGTGACACAACCAGATTTTAAGTTTAAGGGGGCAATTAGTTTTTCACATTAGTGATAGGTGTTGGATAACTTTTTTTGCTTCAATAAAAGTAAATAAATAAAAATAAAAACTGCATTGTGTGTTTACTCAGGTTGCCTTTGTTTTATGTTGTATTTCGTTTGACGATCTAAAATGATTTATTATGAGACATACACAAAAGGTGAAACAGAAGAAATCAGGCAAATACTTTTTCCCAGCACTGTACCTGTATACTGGTAAAAAAAAAAAAAAAAAGAAAGAAAAATATATAAATATAATATAAGGGATATAAAAAAAAGGTGGCAGCAACAGTTTGACTATATCTGGGAATAAAATGCAGATATGTGTAGTTGTTTGTGCAACAACAGGCTGAGGTAGTTGTAATGAAATTGCCAACATATGCTTATATTTACATTTACATATCTGGCATTTGGCAGACGCCCTTATTCAGAGTGACTTACAGAAGTGCTTTGAAGTCTCTATCAATAAATAAATCCCGATACTAGTTCACTAGGTCATGGAGTAAGAATACTGTCAGTCTTAAAACTCTATTGGGAGGTAATGTGGTAAGAAAAACACACAGACAGCAATATTTTTTTTAATGAAAGTGCTAATTTAAGTACTTTAGGAAGAGGTAGGTCTTTAGACGTCGTTTGAAGACCGCCAGTGACTCAGCTGTTTGGACATCTAGGGGAAGTTCCTTCCACCACCTAGGTGCCAGAACAGAGAAGAGTCTTGATGCATGCCTTCCTTGTACCCTGAGAGATGGTGGCACCAG
>JANDJT010000050.1:20434014-20446666 GCA_024331685.1 Stegophilus panzeri
CTCCAGCTGTGATCCTTGGAGATTATATAGACAATATAGACACACATCCAATTCCAGGTTGATTCATAACATTTCCAATTGACTGGAACTTCTTAATTATTGCTGATGGTGGAAATGGGCATTTTCAATGCTTGTGCTATTTTCTTGTAGCCATTTCCAATTTTGTGAAGCTCAACAACCTTTTGCCACACATTATTTCTTGGTTTTACCCGTTGTTATGAATGACTAAGGGAATTTGGCCTATGTGTTACCTCATATTTATACGACTGTGAAACAGGAAATCATGGTTAAACAATTTCCTGTTCTGTGTCACCCAGGTGTATTTAAAAAATGAAACTATGGGAATATACTTCAGATATATTTTTCTCATATTCATAGGGGTGCCAATAATTGTCGCACACCTATATTTAATAAAGATTTTTTTTGATAAACCAATGTTTTTTTGTGCAATTTTTTTTATCAAATATCTTTGAGAGCAAAGTATTTTTGTGAATTTTTTAAACAAAAGATCAAAAGGTTAAAAAATAAAGACAACTTTTCACAGCCTTCTTTGCTCATGTTTACCAAGGGTGCCAATATTAGTGGAGGGCACTGTATGTCCATCAGAGCTGTGTCACTGTCCAAATTCTTATGGACCAGCCTGTAGATATGTTTGGGTCAGGCATTCATTTCCTCACTACTGCCTAATTTTAATGCTCCTGGTCTAACACACATGGCTCAGTTTATTAACACACCTTTCAGGAGATTAAAATGAAACTGTGCTAGAGAAAGGAAACACTAAAATGTGCACTCCAAGAGCAGGATGGGAATGTTGTGTATTCAGTGCTTTGAGTGTAGCAATAAAGGATTTTGTTTCTGTTTCCAACTGTGTGGCTCATCAACAACCTTTGCATTGTCTTTTGTCATGAACACAGCAGGGTATAGACTTCTATACCCTTTAAAGTTTGCAGACATGGCCTACTAATGGCAGTTAAGAGAGTAATTGAATAAGTGAATGGCTCTGGAGGGAGCTCTTTAATTCTCCACTGAGTCTCTCAGGGGTGTTTAACGTACAAAGATACCTTGAAAGTGTCAGAGAGCACGTCTTCCTGATCTAATGGGCCACTTTTTCTGCCTAAGCACTTGAAGTAGACTACACAGTAACCTAATTGAGCAGATAAGCACTGTAGGTGGTCCTTCATATTAACAAGGCAAATTTTGCAAACCCTGGTTACCTGGGCTCTAATAAACACTAGCTTTAACTAATTTGATTTAGTTTGATTCAAATAGTCCTGATAAAAGTGAAATTATCTTGAGGGAAGGTGGGGAATTTTACAGGCATTTTAGTCTAGACAGCACCATGTGGTCTCCCTGCACTAATCACCTCACACACGTCACTAGACTGTAGTGTAATGTGTAATGTTAAGCAAAGACATGCAAGATGCGATTTGCGATTTGTCAAATATTCCATTCAGTAATTTCCATTTCGTAATGTAGTGAAACATGTGACTAAGACAATAGCAGGGTTCACTGTGACTACACGACCATAAAGAGAATTTGCAGTAATAAAGAATGTAGCTGTGGTGGTATTTATTAAAATTACCAAAATTCACAAAATTCACATGGCTATGAGGTGAGATTCCAGCATGTTTGTTTGTTTGTTTGTTTGTTTGTTTGTTTGTTCAGTCAGTCAGTTAGTTATTTGCTGTAGTATACAGGCTAATACACAGTTCAGAATATCAAAAGTTACATAACCCCTTGAAAAGGATGAGTGTTAGGTCCCAGGAAATATATAAAAAAAAAAAAAAATTAAAATCCTCCACAGATTTGATGATGGCATGATATACAGTGATTATAACAAGTGGCTCTCATGCAGCTTTCAAATTTTAGTTTTTATCGGAGGCTTGTTTTTTTTCCTGCTGATTTTTTTTCAGGATGCAGTCAAGTAAATTCTTAGAATTTTTTTAAAAAAATTAATAAAAACCCTTAAGGGGTTTTTTGGCTGGCCCTCTGTAGGAGCACAAAGGTTCTATGTACCCCTACAACAGAGTGTTTCCCTAAGGGGTTCAAACAGAACCCTTGAAGAAACCTTTTTTCTGTACCTCTCCAGTTTAGGTAAGTTGAATGTCTATTAAATACAAGCCAGCTGCAGACATTTAAGTGACAAATGCAGACAATATCATGGTGCTTTAGACAGTATATTACTTGAGAACTAAAACTGTCTTATACTTATGTACTTTTTTTAAGATCATTTTTTAGCATACATTACTGTCCAGTGACTTCATATTGAGAAATATGAACAAATAAACATGTCCAGCTTTGAGGGCAGGAACTGAAACATCTCATACAACCTAACAATCTAAAGAAGAGTCTATCTATGCATACAACCCTAAAATTAATTATTTAATATGCTATATGTATGTACACCTCCCAACATATTACCAGTTTTATTATTAACTATTGTGTTTCCTGCACCAAATCTATATTTTGCATTTTATTAGCTTATAGTTTAATGGATAAACACTGTGGTTACCGAATATGAAAAGGAAATCATTTTTGGCAGCTTTTTGTCATTAGACTGGAACAGTTTGTGTCATTAAACACATGGTACATTCCAGAATTATTCACATAATGAGCAAAAATGATTGCATAATATAAAAAAAATTACACACTACAAAAAATTTCCACTCAAACAATAACTATTTAATGTTTTCTTAAATAGTTTAATGCCACTTTTTTAAATAATAGTATTTTCTCTCAAAAATTTGTGCCAGAATTATTGACAGACCTAAGGAATATTTGAATCAAATGCAAACAAATTGTCATTCCTGAAAAACATTTTCCATTTTTTATTTTTCATTAGTTCTCAGTCCGCAAGAACTCTGCAGTTGCCATGTCCTGTTTTCTTGGGTAAATATCTGAGAAAAAATGGGAAACCATAGGAAAAACGCACTTTAAACACACAAAGCACTTTTAACACAACAGAAACAGATTGTTGTCAAGCTGCACAAATCATGAGTGGTGACAAATACCATTAAACACAATTAACCATTATTCATAATGAAAACCTTGAAATGTCTGAAAGAGTTGGAAATTTGCCAGGAAATGGACCCATGATCACACTGACCCTCCACAATGAGGTCAGTGGTAAAGCAGTTTTAGAGTTGCACGGTTTTAGTTTATTGTCAGGTTTCAAACTCAACTGTTATATGCCAGTTTAATAACAAGCTGTTAGCACACACTGCTAGAAAGGAGCCTTTCCTGAGAGTATCTCATACAATGCTATGTCTCAACTTCACCAAGCATTATTAGAACTACATTTGGTATTATGTGTTGTGGTTAGAGACCAAAAAACTTCACATCAGCATGTTTGTTGACAAAAAAGGAACTGCTTACAAGGAAAAAGCTCCTGTAAAATATGGTGGTGGATCACTGATACTTTGCAGTGGGCCTGTTTTGTAGCTGGGGATTTAGGAGCTCTTGTGAAGAAAGATGGCATCATGAATTCTGCTAAGTACAAGGATATTTCAGCCCAAAATCCGCCTGTGCCAGAGGGTATAGCTGTGGTCAAAGGTAGCACTTTCAACAAGATGATGAGCCAGACATACTTCCAAATAAAGACAGAACTTGTAAAAGAAACACAAGTTTAATGTTCTTCTATACTGAGCTTGTGTTACTGTCTGTGTGGAGTTACGTATGTGCTCATTTTAGGGGTGCAATAATTATAATTTTGAAACCAATGTAGTGTAGAAAAAGTTCACTACCTATAAAAACTTTGTGTTTGAACCAAAACATTAAACTATCCCTGCTGAAAAACCCCCAGTAGAAACCATCACGGATATTCTAATGGTTTCCACTACAAATACCAGTACAAACCACCAGCTAACCATTAAAAACAATACCATTATTGGTCCTTAATGGTATCCATCAGACATAACATGCCACCATAGAAGGCAACAAATTACCAATAGAGACCCACAGGGACCATTAGAGTTTCCATTAAGACCAATAACATTTCCATTATAACCATTAAAACCATTACAAATCCTATGAGGTTTTCTGTTGGGTTTTTTCACCCAGCAGGGATGTGTCTGGTTTAGTGAGCTCATAAGATCACACAATATTGTGTGTGCTGCTCTTTTTTGCATATTTTCAACAATAAAAAATCATGAAGGGTTCCAATAATTTTAGGGGGCACTGTACCACCTTACTATATGCCAAAGTATTGCATATAACATCACTAACTACAGTATGTAATTCTGCTTTGAGTGGTATGTCAAAATTACTATTTTGACACACTATTTAAAATGCTAATATGCGATTTGGGACAATGTTACTGTGGTAACCGGCGTGTCAAATGAGCCTGTGCTTAAAAGTTAAAAACAGTCGGGAAAGATAATAAGTAGTCTCTAAGATTAAAATATGTGTTGATATTTGATCATGTTTTAATCGTTTTAGCACCATATTTAGCACGATATGCAATTTTGGACGTCGCCACAGATTTTGGGGCAGTGGAGCAAAGGCGAGACGCTCGAGCAGGGAATGGCGCAATCCCATTGGCTGTCGAGGCCAATGCCGCATGCTCATTGGCTGTCGGGGCTACATATAAAAACTCCGCAGTCGCACTAATCAGTCGCATCTAACTGTGGAGCAGATCAGAAGCGCGTGTTTGGGCTGTTTGGATCCGAGTCTGTTTGCAGGAATTTGCGCTCTTGCTGCCTTCTTTTTGTTTTTACAACTTTTACATAAACAGTAAGAATGAAGGAGAGGAGAAACGCACAGCCACTGGTCATTAGATGTAAGCTGGTTCTGGTTGGTGACGTGCAATGCGGGAAAACAGCTATGCTGCAGGTCCTGGCAAAGGACTGCTATCCAGAGGTTAGTCATTTTTTGTTGTTGTTGTTTGTGTGTCTTTAAAGAAACGAATGCATTAATTTAAACACGCCCTACACCTGTTATGAGCATTCTTTGAGTTGTGACGCACAGACTGATTAATATCTAATTAAGAATTAGTGTGCAAAATTTTTTTAATCCCCCAAGACCATCAAAAATGGTTAGGGTGTACTTATTTTTGCTCCTGTAGTAGTAGTAGTAGTAGTAGTAGTAGTAGAGAGATATTGCACCTGCACATATGCACATGCATGTGCTGCCAGTCCCTCAGCATGAAGCTTTTCTTGTGATTCCTTTTGCATTATATATCTAATAATACAGTTCATTGACAATATTATGAAAATGACTATGCATGATATGATGTATAGCTTCCATTCCTACTCAATATTATCAGGTTGCTGTGTTGGTATTGGTGTTAATACAGGGCTGTGTTCTGTGATGTGTGTCCACAGACGTATGTGCCCACTGTGTTTGAGAACTACACCGCATGCCTGGAGCTTGAAGATCAGCGTGTGGAATTGAGTTTGTGGGACACATCAGGTAAGAGCTTACTTACAGCTCTGTGTGTGTGTGGGGGGGGTTTCTTTTTTCCCTTTAAAAAAAAAAAATAAATAACAAAAGGGAAATCAACTGTGCTCTGTTATGGCTTTCAGTTTATTATGCATGAAAGAGTGCATTATAGTGAAGCTGCAGGATTGTCTTGCGTGGTGTGGATGATCATTAACTCGGTGGTATCTGGTCACAGCACATGCATAGTGTAGGGATGGTAATCGACTGTAAAATATTGGCATCTTCACTCTGCTGAATAAATGTTAAATCATGGACATGAAACTATGATGTGTTTGTTGTGGTGATGCATGTAAGACATTTTAAGTGGAAGTATTTATTTATAAGTCTGTTGGAATATTTATAAGTCAAAGTTGGGGCTGTGTGGTATGATGCTATAATATTGATACTGTGATTAATTATGTCATGATACCCATGAATCTTAGAAAAGTATCATGATATTTTAGAATGGTAAGTATTTTTGTAACAGACAATTTGATATGGTTTTCTACTGTTTTGATTGAATTTTATTTATTTATTTTTAAATTGTAAAAGTCAGAAATATTTTTATAATGTTAATTTGTTTTGTAGACATTAAATAAAAGTACCATCGAATAAATTTTCAGAGGTTTCTTTTTAAATGCATCACTTTTCTGCTGGCACGTTGTTAGTAAATGCACATTGTGTTGTAGAAATGTCTTGAAATATCGTGATATTGTCATTGTCGCATCGCCCACCCTGATCACGATATACTTTGTGCAGAATTGTTTTGCAGTGATTGTTGGTAAATGAGACCTTTTAGCTGTACTCTTATGCAATGCACATGAATCACAGAGGGCTTTGGCTGAATGTGTTTTAATGAAGTCACATGATGCATCTTGACCCAAAACTGGAAAATATGCATTTGTTTTAAACAAATTGTAAGTTCCTCCGGATATTGCAGAGCTTCCTTGATTTCACGTTAATTTCTGTGTTCGCAAAATCCTGGAGGGACTGATTAATATGAAGGGCATGTGACAGAGTATCTGCCTCAGGTCTGAAGTTCGGTGTTGCACTTCAGAAATGATGATATACAGAGTATATCAACTACCATTACAGCTAACATGAGCAAGCTTGTCATAACATTTTGACACACTTTACATAATATAGACAGTGACTCAGACATGCTTTGCCATCCTAATTCTACATTTCTTTCCTGGATTCAGGGCAACAGCCTTCATTTGAATGTTGACTTCAACTAGACAAACTGGTTGACCGCACAGGTTTGACCAGCAAGGCTAATGTTGTTATCTATGCTAACCCTAGTCCATGGCTGCTGGCAAGTGTATATAATATAATGTATAGTATAATATATAATATAATGTATAATATAACACACAAGATTCGTATGTATCTTCTTATACATAAGAATATCATATATTCTTATGTATAATATTAAGAAAAATATATTTTGAAAGTGGCAGGTTTAAATTTGTATTAGAATGCTATACCACATGCCATGTTGTCACCTAATTAATAAATTACCTTGTTGATAATGCTTTATCAAAATCAAATGGAACCAAACCCCATAAGAATAAATGATGTATGTAGTCATGAAGAAAGATCACATGGCTGTTGAGGCAGTTCGAATGTCCCAAAGGCTTCCTGTTGTAGCCCCTTGTACACATGATTTCACCCACTCTGTAGTTTTACCATGTGATGTATCTGGACACTGTAGAACCGTATACTTGGCACTGAGTGGTGTCTGACTGCCTGCAAAGTGCGAAAAAAGGTTTGAGAAGCTTGTGTGCGAGTGTTTTGTCTCCTACTAATTTGGTGTTCATCTGCCAATATTGGAAAGGCTGAATGAAATTTGGCCCTTAGGGATCATCCTCTATTTTATATTGGCAGACACTCTTTGATCTGTTTGGAGGCGAGCCAGTGGCAGGACAGAGTGTGCTTTTAAGGGATGTGCATGAGGTTGAGAGGACGCAGCAGGGATTCAGAAAGCTTCCAGCCATTCATGTGTTCTATGGGGACAGAATTGGAGCAGGTTTCCTCACTGGCATTTTGTTACTCATCCAAGTATTTTATAACTCCTGTCCTGTGAGACATGCATATCAGCTCAGTGCAGCTAGCTCTTTAGAATACGGTTACGTTTCACATTCATTTTCTCTGTCTGTGAAAGATTTGGTGGTGGAATGGAGTAACAGGGAAAAGAACTGGACTGGCTATATTTGGCTGGATTGTTGGTGCTGGCTGATGGGTGATCTAAACAAATTTTTGGTTTTTGGTCAACACATGACTAGAGCAATGGTTCGCAAAGTGAGATCCTTGAAGCATAGACAGTGGGTCCATGATTTTTAATTTAGGTACAATGGTGGAAATCATACATAACTTGCTAATGCTGCGTTATAAGTAAATAATTAAATAATTGATTACTAGTCTATTTATCTGGTCCCTTGTATCAAATTGGTTTAATCCAAACCTCAATAGCTCAAAAACTAATAAGACTATAATTAATGTCCGTTGAAATTCCAGGAATAGCTCTGTGGCTCTAATACATAGACAAATTATGATTGTACACGTTTTATTGTTGATGAAATAAGCATTGGAATCCATGGAATTTATTACAGCTCAAGGTGTCCCTGGCTACAGAAAGTTTGAGAACCCGTGCTCTAGAGAATGGTATAGCATTTAACCCCTAAACCTTCAACACCATTTAGAAACTTGAAGTTCGTTACTGAGCCAGTCTGACCTGACTTGAAATTGGCATTGGACTAATCTTTGTCTTGGTCAAACGTGATTTGTCTGCAAAATGTTTTTTTGATTTATATAAAAATGTAGACCCCACACCACCACCACCAGAAATATATACCTTCCAATACCAGAAATGAGCCATCTCCTGTGACCAAAAAAAGCTGGCAAGTTATTAATCATTGGTTCAATTCTTCCACGTTGATTAACATTACTACCTTATCAGAATAGCAGCTGAGGGGCAGTGGTAGTTAAGGCTTTGGCCTAGCTGTTGAAAGGTTGAGAGTTTGAATTACAGAAGCACAAAGCTACTAATGTTGGATCTTTACACAAAGCCCTTAACCCTCAATTGTACCTTGCACTGTAGCTTGCAGTGTGTTCTGCATACTAGTGCTGGATAGTCTGGCAAAAAAAAGTAAGAAGTTGAACTATTTTATTCCGACCCTGTACCTTATCGGCTTGGCCACAGTGGGATGGCTGTGATCGTGTTGTGTATCTGCTGGAGTTTCCCAGCACACTAATTATATCCACCCAGGAGCTTTGCTCTCCTGTGCCTGCTGGGATTTCAGGAGCAGGGTTTCTTATTAAGGTTCTTCACATTGATTGGACTGACCTCATCATCAGGCTTCCAGATAGCTCTCTTGGGTGCTCAGCTTGGATTTACAAGCAAAAATCAATTCTCTCGGTCATGGTGGCCTCCTGGACCCGCTGCAGTAAGTGTAGTCTGCTGTACATTACTTGCAAAAGGTTTTGGCAGCAGACAAACTCTTAATATGTTAAGTGTAACACATTGCTGTGGATCCAATCTTGGCAGATGCGGCAAGCGATTATGTATGATGACCTGGCAGAGGTATAGTGGACTATTAGCACATTAGAGTGGTGAGTAGATTAATGAGTGCTTTTCTAATGGAGGTGTGGATGGGATAAGAGATGGGAAGTTAAGAGCAGCTCCAAGATGACCCCTGTGAATGGGGAAGGCCCAAAAGGTCATGGATAGCTGCTTCTCAACAAGAGGGGCCATTCTTTGTTTAATTCTCAGTGGGGATCCTGATAGAATTTTGGCCATGCTGTGCCTTGGTGAAGACAGGGAGTGTGTTTGGGGGGTGGGTAAACTTCATGGAGGAATGTGCCAGGACTTGTTCCCATCTATCTTTAATGGGAATGTGGGGGGTGTGGGATATGCTTATCATTTTGTTCTTTTCGCCCTTGTAACAAACTCCTTTGTAATCATTGACCTATCCCAGCCCTCTCATCCTTACATTGAGATCTGGAGTGCTGATTTAATTCAGAGATTTCAGCCCTTAAAGGTGTTTAAATTTGACTCTTGGCCAGTATGTTTGATTATTCTGTTGACGCATCCAAGAATTTCCTAGTAGAGTTTTGTTTGGAACAGTGGTAGTTTGCAGCCAAGGTTTTGGGATTAAGATCGGAGGGTTGTGAGTTTAAAACGCTAGGATTGCTGTTGATCCACTGTAGATCCACCTTGAGCAAAACTCTTAACCCTTAACTATTTTCCTGTATGTTTATATTGGATCATGCCGGAGTTGTTTGTTGCTTACAGATTTGATTTGTTGGAATAATGCATTCCCTATTATTCCCTATTCCCTATTTAGAATCTATCAAAGTTAGACAGTCTGATGATTATCAACAGTGATGCCGCATTAAGACTTGGTGAGTTTCAAGTATAAGCATCATGGATGTTTCACATTGTGTTCTTATGTGATCTTGTGTACTCGTTCTTCGTTATCAACCACTGCCGAAGTTCAATTCCAATACTCAAGAATGCAAGTACCGGGGACTCATGAAATTACCTGGATGTGTTCTCGATATCGAGGATGCATCAGATGCAGACCTGAGCACACAGAACCCTCTTGAAGTCCCAGAAGTCATTGTGGCAAAACAATAGCATGATCGCGAATGATGGAAGCCTGACCCATACTTGTAGTTTTTAACATCTTTTTAATGAAAATCTAAATAAATCGCAATATGCGTCTAAAAAGAATGATTTTGATATGTGGTTGTTGAAAAGGTCTATTTTTATCCCTCAAGTATTTTAATCAAACTATGCTAGCTTCCATCCTGAGGTAACGGTAACCTCATTAGCTTGGTTTTTATTTAACATGAGGTCACAGTTGCAAACAGAGAGCTTGCTGCATTAAAACATGCTTAATTAACTCTTGGTTCATCAGCCAGTCAACAGTAAATCTATTAACCCGCTGAAACATATTACTTGGGGAGCACTGAAGAGATGATGGTCCTGTCCCAGTACTAGAAATGTGCTGGGACAGTCCATTGCACAACAGGAAGCTGACGGCACATCTCAGTTCTTGCAAAGATGCATTCTACGTCCTCCTGTCCTTCCAAGTTTGTTCTTTTGAGGTAACCTGGCAAGGCCGGTCTTCACGAGAATGCAAGTCCGTTCTTTGCGTTCTTAGAATTGAGAAACAGCTCATGTGTACCGTTGGCCATATTGAGTGGTGATGTAAACAAAACCAAAATCCATGGTTTGGCAGGCTATGGTTTGCCTCGCGATACATGCAGTTTTTCTGTTTTATTTGAGTTGCATACTGCTGCTTTAATCATGTTTTTAAATCATCAGTGTAGCAGTTTGTCATTTTCTGCTCGATATTAAGATGGAAATTGTGCTATTGATAAAAACAGTTTAAGTGTCATGCTGCATATGCATAAGGAAATACATTGAATTTGGCAGAACATCTTTGAAGGCATCACAATGAACATGAAATGAACTGGGAGCTAAACACGATTTTAACCCTGCTGGTACAGCCATCAGCTCCTACAGTGTTCAATGCCAGGCTCCCCCCTACCCCTGAAACGTGAGCAAGCAATAACACAGGCAACAGGTCGATTCATGGTGTGAGATGTGCCCGATTAAAATCTGATGAACATTAATTGTGCCATGATCTAAAATTCCAAATAGACCACATTTTAGTCAAATGTGTTTCCAAAGAAACAAAGGCTGAACAACCTGAAGAGCTGGGCAAGGCAAAATTGATTACAATTACGACTAATAGCTGATAACCCTGGCCCAGAAAATGAGGACTGAAGCAAACCATGAAAGAGGTGAATCATTACACCTCTAATCTGTAGCATAATGTTGAAGTAACAAAAGAACCTGTCAGTAACTTATGGAACTTTTAAAATCAAAGTTGCTTGATGATGGACATGGTCCTGAAGATTTTACCATATCTGACCTCATTAGCTTGATAATTGGCAGCGCTGATTGAAAGGGTTGAGCAGATGGCATGCACTATGATGAGCCTTGGCGTTCTATGTGCAGCACACAAAAGCACAAAACGGCCCTCTCCATCTCAATCTGTTCCTCACAAGGTGCTTCATTTGATCTTGTAGAAGGATTCTGCATTTAAATGTGCACTGCAAATATCTCTAGGCCACTGCTGCCATACTATTGGCACTAAGGTTGGCCCTACATGGTTTATTTTCAATGCTATGGTTTCTGATGGCTCACAAACTTTTTATGGACACTATAAAAGGAGTGTCTTGTTTAGCTGAGGAACACAGCAGCAGGTTGGCAGTGGAATTGTCATTTGCCCACCATGTTCTAGTGCTTAAAGGTGTTGGATAGCACCTCCTTATAATCCCAAAACTGCAGGATCGGGCAATTAACAAGTGGAGCACTTGCTGCCTCACTCAAGTATAACCTTCCTTTCTTGTACTTCTCTCATGTTTCTGTAGCAATTATAGAGCCTATACTTCATTAACGTTGAATTTGGAAGGTTCGTATAATTATTCTCACTGTGTGAGCAGGTCAGCCACGTTCTCAGACTGTGTCCAGCTTTTTGGATGTGTAATTTGTCAACTTTAATTGAAAAATGGCTCCTCCATATCCCCGGTGTGCGTGCCTATAGATTGCTGCATTAAGACCAGAGGCAATTGAATGCATGCTCACACTCTGGCAGTGAATGTCCGTGACTTATCAGAGAGAAAGAGGTGGAGAGACTGTCAGTGGCATGGTTTCCAGAGATGCATCATCTCTGCAGACCGTCTGAATCTGAAATGCCAGCAGTTTGACATTATCATTATTATTACTTTTTTTTCTTTTTTTTTTTTTTTTTTCTTTAAGCAGATTCTCATTGACTTGCAAAATTGTTACTGCAGAAACAATACATAAGTTTGCTCACAAACTGCCAGCAATTCAGTAGTGTTGTATTTATTTATAATATAAAATTCTACATTTATAAAAATTATTTTTTTAAGTACAGGTGCATCTCAAAATTAAAATATCGTGGAACAGTTCATTTTTTTTGTGTAACTTTAATTAAAAAAGTGGAATTTTCATATTCTTTCATTACACAAAAAGTGAAATATTTCAAGCCTTTTTTTGTTTTAATCTTGATGATTATGGCTTAAAGCTCATGGAGGTAAAAAAAATAAATAAATAAATTCAGTATCTCAAAATATTAGAATAAAGAATTTATAATACAGAAATGTTGACCTGAGAAGAGCTCTAATCAGCTAATTA
>JANDJT010000050.1:20446785-20469982 GCA_024331685.1 Stegophilus panzeri
CCAAGTTGCTTGAAGTCCAGTGTGAAGTTTCCACAGTCAGTGATGATTTGGGGTGCCATGTCATCTGCTGGTGTTGGCCCGCTGTGTTTTCTCAAGTTGAGAGTCAATGCAGCGTCTACCAGGAGATTTTGGAGCACTTCATGCTTCCATCTGCTGACGAGCTTTATGGAGATTCTGATTTCCTTTTCCAGCGGGACTTGGCACCTGCCCACAGTGCCAAAACTACTAGTAACTGGCTTGCTGACCGTAGTATTACCATGCTTGATTGGCCAGCCTTCTCGCCTGACCTGAATCCCAGAGAATCAATGAGACACCAGACCCAACAATACAGACGAGCTGAAGGCCGCGATCAAAGCAACCTGGGCTTCCAGAACACCTCAGCAGTGCCACAGTCTGATCGCCTCCATGCCACGCCGCATTGATGCAATAATCCGTGTAAAAGGAGCCCTTACCGAGTAAATTAACATAATTTTCAGAAGGTCGACATTTCTGTATTAAATTCTTTATTCTCATATTTTGAGATACTGGATTCTTTATTTCCATGAGCTGTAAGCCATAATAAAGACTAAAATTAAAAAAAGGCTTGAAACTATGTGTAATGAATCTAGAATATATGAAAATTCCACTTTTTTTAATTAAATTATGGGGAATTATTTTTAATAGCACCTGTATGGTAACTAAACAATTAGGGGGAAAAATAAAAACACCAGATCAGCTGCTACATGTCTATTTGTAACTAAATTTATTGCATTATATCTAAGAAAGCCTATTGTAAAAGATCACTATATCGATATTTCATCAGATCACCCAACCACAGTCCAAAAAAACAAAAAAAAAAACAATGTTCTATGCCAGATTCAGTTTACCTGCATAGCAAGACAATGCACAGATGCTTGCATGATTGGTGAGATGTATATTTTTGAAGCTGTAATTGGGTGCATCATTGAACCAACACTACTGTTCTAGTCGCCAATATGAAGGAACAGATGTGTGAATTTTGTAGAATCCGTAAATAGCTTTGTACCAGTACCTCTTTGCCAAGTCAGTCTAATCAATATGTTAATTTGTATGATTGAATGAGCATACTCAAAAGATTACACCTTGCAGCGTGTCGTCATTTTACCAAAGTCAAAGTAATTCCTAGAGGACTCCGCTTTTGTCTTTTGATTTTATTTTATACCCAGTTCAAAGCTGAAGTTGAATTTCCTTGGACAAAGGGCTTGTGTGCAGTGAGGTACATTAACACTGTTCAACCCAGGCATTTTATTCAGCACTAACTGGTGGGTGGGCATGGCTCTCTGTCTAATGATTGGCAGTTGAGGGAAGCCTTTATGGAGGAGTGGGTGGAAGACGCTTTGCAGATGGTAGATTCCGAGGCTGTTGCTGTGGAAACAGGGGGAGCAGAGGTATTGCGCATGTGGCACACACACACACGCACATATGCGTGCGTGCGTGCGTACGCGCGCGCACACACACACAAATGGTGGTGGGTGGCTTACTTAAGGATTCTGAGAAAGAGTGGGAGCCTCTGCCTGGCCCCGAACTCGCTGTTCCCATTGCATAATCCATAGAACCAAGAAAAAATCGAGATGGATCAATAAAGTTTCAGGACTTAATTGTCATTTTCATGTTCTTTAAAATGCCAGTGTGCTATAGTGAGATGAGCTGAACTATGTGTGAGCAGTGAAGTCTAGCAGGGATAACCTCGAGCTTCATCCTTGGCTCCAGGTCTTAAGTTGGCCATGGTATTTGGTTCGATGGTTTTTGATATGGTTTTTTTCATATGTTTCTCATTGCAGGTTCTCCTTACTATGACAATGTGAGGCCACTTTGTTACAGCGACTCTGATGCCGTGCTCCTGTGCTTCGACATCAGCCGTCCAGACACTGTCGACAGTGGACTCAAGAAGGTACCAATTTAGCACTCTGAAATTCCCATCATTGTACGACTCGGTTCTAGCTTTGGTGTCAGGTTCTTTATAATATGGAACATATCTTTGACATGGCAAAGTGGTTCCTTTTGAAAGATGTTGGTACTCGGAAAAAGTCTTAATTACACTTAAGTCCTACTTATTCATCTTCAGGTGGGAGTACACAATCACAGGGCATCGTACACGCATGCATTCACACACAAGGAATATTTAGCGTAGCCATTCAACCTACCATGTTTTTTGGAGGTGGGAGGAAACTGGAAACCCAGAGGAAACCCATTTGCAAGACTTGATATCATGAAATAGCAAGTATAATGGGTTTTTTAAATGAACCTTGAGTAAACTTGTATATGTCCATGTCTGTTTGTGTAGTGGAAGACTGAGATCATGGACTTCTGCCCCAACACCCGCATTCTACTTGTCGGCTGCAAAACGGATCTGCGCACGGATGTGTGTACACTGATGGAACTTTCCAATCAGAAACAAACGCCCATTACCCAAGAACAGGTGTGATATATATTTAAGTCAATGTGGTAACTAGTTGATGGGCAGTGTTATGAGAAGTTTGAATAAAGATCAAAACAGGTTTCAGTTGGCTGCAGGTCTTTGTTTCAGCCAATTAAGAGCAACACCTAATAAACGTTAAAAGAGCTAATTAAACTGGGTTGGTGCTTGGTTTAAATGCAACACTGCAGCCATCCAGTTTTGTTTTTTTTTTTTTTTTTTTTTTGTGTTCTTTTTGGATAAAATTCAAGGTGGAAAATACATATTGATATTTCTCCTCTCCTTTTGTCCCAGGGTTCAGCCATGGCCAAGCAACTGGGGGCTGAGGCATACCTAGAGTGCTCAGCCTTCACATCAGAGAAGAGCATCCACAGCATTTTCCGCACTGCAGCTCTGGCCTGCATCAACAAGCTTCAGCCGCTGGCCAAGTCTAGCCCCAATCGGCGCCTCTCCAAACGCCTCCTCCACCTGCCCAGCCGCTCTGAGCTGCTCTCTTCCACCTTCAAGAAGGAGAAGGCCAAGAGCTGCTCAGTCATGTGAGCAGCGGGGTTGCTCTCCTCACCCCGCAAGCTTTTCCCTCCCCCCGTGCTTTAGTCCGGGGAAGGGGGGTGGGTTTTCCGATGTCCTCATCGCGAAGGCTTCGTCTGGGAATCCTTCCTCACCCCCCGACAAAATGCATTTCAGAACAAGTGGACACTTTGCTGTCCGCTTTGTCCTGATCTCTACACCAGTGCATACCTGTCTTACACAGTACAGTATCTTGCTTTTCTCGATCAAGGTTTGATCATCAACCGTCATTTCTTCATCCTTTACTGTTAAGAGAATTTGTGGTCCGACTTAGTAAATAAGGAACCAGTGTTCAGCATATGAGGTTCGGTAACATGACATAAATGTGACAAAAACGCATTATTGGCTCTTGAGTGTCAACTATATCTGATATTCTTAAAAAATAATTTAAAAAAAGTTCAAAAATATAGAATATGTACAAAAGAGTGTCCGTGAAAGTAAGGCTTCAATTGGTGGAGCATAAAGGAGCTGTGTAAGGCCCAGGTTATTATAGAGGTGTTGGAGAAAGAGGTTGTTGGCCATGAAGGCTTATCTGGCATTATAATGCTGACTGAATTGGCTGCTGTGCAGACTGGATACTGTAATTCTGTTGGAATCTGCCTGTAATGTTGGGCTTTCTTGAATAGCCAAACATTAAGATGGGTGAACGTTGTAATTGATGAAGTAAGGACAGAGGGGGGGAGCTAAAACAAATTTGCAGCCAGCGATTTTTCAAAAGGCAACCAAAGACAAGCTTACTGTCCCCTCTGATTAAATACCACCTGATGTAAGTGCTTCTGCATTTAAAAAGACAATAAATAATTGCCCTTGTGAACAAGAGAGAAAGAGGGAGGTGTAACTGCTGGCCCACTGGTACATGAGTCTCCTACGTAGTGATGATGGAGAGCCATGTATCTGTGAGCCTCGGTGGGAACTCCAAATCATCCAACGTAAAGCTAAATTGGACTTCAGAAATAATTTAGGTTCTCGAGGATGTTTTTCCGAAAACTGTTGTAGCACCACGTTGATATTTTCTCAATCAACAAGGATTTCAAATAAATCTAAACGTATGCAGACAAGATTGTCTTTCGATCCACTTTTATTCAATCTACATCAGTCTGAAATTGAACCATCTTCACATGCCATTTATAATGGGTTTTATACACATTTCCTAAGAATCTTGATGTAGCACTCCATCTTCTCTCTCCTGTGTACAGGTTTTTCTTGCCTTGTTGCCCGATCTGATCTACAGAAGTCTCGAGGCAGACTTGCGGGCAGTTCGGTACATATCTAAATATGGCTCCTTCTAAATAAATTCTTAAGCTTGGACAGTTTTTGTGTGCAGTGCTGCTCTCGAAAAATCTGCTTTTAACCACAAAGCAATAATGATTGACGTGCTTGTGACGCAAAGTATATAGAGTGGCAATAATAAAAAATAAAAAAATTAAATTGCTTTGTGATTATAATGTCCTGCGACAGCTTTGTGGTCGTGCGTGGCCCTGCCTCCATTACCGCTGTAAAAACAAGCCAGTCTTATTGTAATTTTGTTGTATCAAGGGTTTTTGTTTTTGTTTTTTGTGTAGCGTAAACCTGTGTCAAAGTAATCTTGGATTTAAGAACAACCCAACCATTTAAGTGCAACACATTTAATGTAACATTTCTGGTCAGGAAGGCGTATGGGCTTGGGATAGGTGACCGCTCTGTGCATGTTGACGGGCAGACGAGTGGAGCATGCAGGGTCCTTCAGTGGTCTCTGAATTTGGACAGTTTTAACGTGTGGAACCCTCGGTAGCACTATCTTGGAAGCCAATTTTCATAAATCATTATAACTATACTAATTATCATTTGTAATGATTCCTTGTAAGCATTTTTGCTTACAACTCCTAATAATGCCTCATGAAGCATAATGTACCATGCAAGTGCCACTATTATAATAAAAAATGTGCTGTAATGCTGCACTGTCAATACTGTAATTTAAATAAAAAAAATGACCAGGACACGTGGTCACACACACACACACACACACACACACACACACACACCCCTAACACCTAGCTACATTAAAACATGCTTTCCTTACAGCTGTATAGAAGCACATTTCTGAAGTAAAAACAAAACTTGCTCTTCTCCACTGCAACCCTGCTTCACCCAAGATAACTAAAGTAGCTAACTAATGTACTTCATTTGAAATCACTTAGCTGATGTTATAAAGAGTAAGCACAGGTGCATGAACACGCTTATACTCCGTCTGAAAACAATGGAAGTGAGGAATCCCTATTTACTACAGGTGCTGCATATGTATGTTCTTGTCTTTTTGGTAATTCATCTAGAATTAAAGGTGCAATAGTCAAATTAAATGTCTTACTTGTACAGATAACCTGGAACATATGTAAACCATGATCAAATATAAAGCTTTAAGCCATGGCCTCAGTGCAAGTGTATTATGTGGTTAAAAGAAACTGAATTCTGGTCCAGAATGTTTGGATATGCCTCCTGTCAGTCACTTTTTTGGACACTACTCTATAGGCCACTGTAGATCTTGAGGGCAGAGCTTTGTGAAAATTGGCAGGAATCACTCAAATGTTGAACCCACCAACAAGTGTTTAAAGATGAATCCTTCCTAGTGCACCTCTAAGTATTTCCATATTACATTACAAAAATAAAGTTTAACTCACGGTACAACGCATTTGCACATTACAGCTTTGAGGCATTGGGGAGTATAAAATGCTTACAGGGAATGATTACCAGCTTATAAAATAATGATAAGCAGAGTTCTAAACACTTTCAATAGAAAGTATTGACTACTGACGATTACTTAAGGGGCTGGAAATGGTGGGGTGGGGGGGTATTTTTGGATAAAACCAAACAGGCTGGCCCTGTTTAACAAAAGATAGTTGGGTTTGAACCATTGTGAAATTTATTTGTTTTTATGTCCCTTTTTGGTTACCCAAGATCAGTATTTCCTACATGGTCCATCTGCAGTCATGTGTGGTTTCAGGAGGTGAGCTATTGTTCTTCGGTCACACAATGAATTACTCTGCATTGCCTAGCAACAGTTCAAGTAAAGAAAGCACAAATGCTTTCTTTACTTGAACTGCTTCACATGACTTGACAGGAACTGTAGTCACGCATACACAATTTTTATTGATTTCCAGACAGGACATTCAAAAAATTCTGATAAAGTCTCTTTTTCAGCTTTGGGTTGTTAAGAGATGCACTCGTCCAAACTGTATTGTTTCCTGATGTTTCACCACAACCCTGCCATTGTGTACTACTGGGCACAAATATATTTAAAGCATGTCTAACAATGACCAGATGTACATATCATCTTTTATATTCTTTGTAAGACATCGAAAACAATACCATAATATAAATATTCGTTCTTGTTGTTGGTTGACCGATGTGTTGTGACTTGGTGTAAAATAATTCAGTCCTATTTATTTGAATACGATGATATTTTTTGTTTTACGTGTAACTTTTTTTTTTTTTTTTTTTTTTTGGCCAGAGTGTTATTTTTGACATCAGTTCCTCTTCCTTGATTGATTACTTGTCTTTCCAGTAATAAAGCTTGCCTTGTATGGCATTCATGAAACTCGGCTCTGTTTTGATCTGTACTGATCTGATTATATGTGCTCACCTACTATTTTGTAATCAGAGCGTCATGTTTTTCCTGAGAATCCTGATGTGAACATTTATTGCAGCTGGCATTCTTAATGACTTCAAACATGTTTGTGTGAGGTGCATATGAAGCAGCTGCAATTAATGACCAGAGGCATTTACCTCAGAGAGATTCAAATGCAACGTGCTTTTCATCATTTTAAAAAAACAAACAAAAAAAAAACAGAATAAATCAGAGCGGGAGGGGGGGAAGGAGGAGGTGGGGGGGGGGATGAAAGGGATAATTAAGCGAGTGGCACGTTCTGTCCCAAAATCCATCAACCCCAAATACATTACATTGCTGTATTCTATTTTAGACCAAATTAACTTTAATGCTTTAAAAAATTTTAACCTCCCAATGTGACTATAATTTGTGAGTCATGGTTTTAATTAACTCATCAGCCAATTGCTCTTACCTTTTTTATCATAGGTGTGAGTTCACTTGGGAAAAAAGAGATGGGGAGTAATGGCATGATTGCTAAAGCCAATGCTGTGTTTCAATGAAGACTTGCTATGGCCGAATACATTCCCAGTTCACCACACAGTGCAGTATTTGCACTTTTTGCTGGTCACACATGGACACTGTAAAAACTGCACTTCCCCAAAACAGACTATTCAAGTCTTATCTTTGCTCCAGTTTATAATCTCACCGAGATACTGTAGAGTCGTGCCTGCTGCAGTAATCATTAAGACTGTCCATTTACCTTGACACTGTCAAATCTAGTAATCTCACTCTAGATCAGATTTTTCTAATGTCACTTTTGGACCAGGCACTACAAAGAAACTGAATTAAAGCATTTGGGGTGCAGTTGTTTTCTAGAGTTACATATGATCAGTGAATAAATTGTATTCCCTGACTTGTTCCCTAGATTATTACCCATAGTGCACTGCAAATCCAGTGTACAACTACTATACTGTATGCTACTTCTGCACGAAGTACTAAGTGCACTAATATTTAGGGGGTTTTTTTTGGCATAAAATGTACTTATCAGGATGGCTACTTTATATGTAAATGCAAATAAAGTGTTGTTTAACAACTTCTAAACACAACAGCTACTTATTAGAGGTGTATTTAATATAGATAATCACTTTTAATATTTCTGTGGTTTTTGTGGTCTTAGGTTGACAGGTAATTTGCAATATTTATTTATTAATCTATCTATCTATTTATTTATTTAACAGCAGGTTATGATTTTTTCCCCCATGAACGCATGTAATGACATAAAACTCCTTGCACAGTGGCTTAGAGGTTAGCAGGTTTGCCTTGTACCTCCGTGGTTGGGGGTTCAATTCCCACTTCCACCCTGCTTCAGAGGTTTCCTCCAGGTACTCCTGTTTCTTCTCTCAGTCCAAAGACATACACTGTAGGCTGATTGGCATTTCTACATTGTCCATAGTGTATGAGTGTGTGTGCAATTGTGCCTTGTGATTGGTTAGTACCCCATCTAGGGTGTCCCCTGCCTTGTGCCCTGAGTCCCCTGTGATATGCCCGAGGCTCTCCCATGACCCTGTGTTGGATAAGTGATACAGAAAATGGATGGATGGATAGATTAAACTATTTGCTTTCAAAGGTCCTGATAAGCAACTAACAAGACTGAATGGTGATGAGTTCATTTTTAATACTTAACTATTAATGATTAATTTATGGCTGTAAATACAGTAAGTGGTTATGTTTTCTTTTGTAGTGGCGCTTCACGCTACCCCTTCTGACTAGTGCCATGGACTCTGAACAAATCCGACACATATATGTTTTGAATTTAACGCGACGAGAATAAACACATACTTCTCCGTCTATTAGTCTTTAGACGTACTGTTTTTGTCTCAAATTTTTTATCAGTTCGTTAATCAGACCAGAGAGGGTAAATAAAATGAAAAATCTGTGAAAAAACTCCTTCTTTTGAGCTGCTGTCTCTAGCAAACGTGCTAGTCTTTGGACTGATGAGCTGCTTTCAGATAAATAATAACATACATGATGGATATGATTGGAGAAACCGCTACAAAACCCACAATGGGTCAAACCATGGCCTTTTTATAAAATAATACAATTAACTGATCTGCTCTGCTACAGTATTTTTGAAAACACTCAAATCGGTCTGCCATTTGACGACCCCTATCTACATAGTAAATACTGAAATAGTGAGTGAAGGCGTCATTTCACACACAGTGTTGCACTCCTGCACTATGTATCATCAGCACAGATGTGTTGGGGGAGTGGGGGCAGGGTGAGAGCAGGGTAGGGTGACAGCCGACAGATAATAAGTAGTGTTGCTGCAGGATAGTGAGCTCACAGAGACATTGCGCAGTTTCCAGAATGCCTGTGTAGAACAAAATGTGCCTATCCAACCACCATGTTTCTTTTTTTTCACATGTTGTGCATGTACATGTTTTCATTTTTCCACGTGATTTAAATAAATATATATATATGATTAATTTATTTTCACATGCATGGCATGTGATCACATATTATCCACATGATGTCACAGGTGTTTACTTGAGGTTACGTACAATGCACCATTACGTTTCTCACATTACACTGTGTAATGTGAAATTACATATGTGATTTGTCCATAAGGGCACTACCTACAGTATGCCTGCAGCTGCAAGCAATTCATGTTCTATTACAAGACATTAAAATCACAGAACTAATTCAGGATACAGCCATCACATCAAATATTTCTGCATTTATAAAGTTTTCAGGGTGACACACTACAGAAACATGGCACAGGTGGCCAGGTCCTTGAGGGCAAAGCAGTGTGTTGTTTTGGCACACTGATCCGTCCTATCAGCCAGTAGGAGTCTCAATTTCTCTCAGGCCTTTCAGAGATGGTGGGACAAGAAAAATATCTGTCTCAAGATGTGGCATCTGGAGGGGTGTAGGCTGCTGGAAGTGGCCAAGGCAGGAGCACTGCCAGCAAACATGTGGCTAAAGTGAAGACCTCATCGCTGCCAGCCAGAAGTGTCCTGCTTTTAACCCACACAGGAATTACACAGATCAAACACTGTGCATGATATTCACAATTAAATCTGTTTCTATGGACTTCAGGAGAATGAAACTTGCAGTGAAAATTGCCATGTCAGCCATGTCAGTCTCAGATCTAATGCCGGCTTTTAAGCAAGTATCGCACGTTATCCTGATCTCTACACCAGGGCATATCCAGTACAGTAGCTTAATATGCTTGATTAAGCTGTCAACTCATCATCTTTGCTGTATTAAGAGAACTGTTTGTTTGCCTCACTGTTACTTTGCCTAATCCATTACACACCAAGCCAGATGTGACTACCCGTCCTACACCATTGGCACTAGTTGGTCCTTGTCAAAATCCATTTGGCCAACTGTGCATGCTAAATTAAACCGAAGTAGAGAGAGCATTCCCGAAATAGCTGTTCAAGCTAGTGTAATAGTGCAGGAGAAAAGAAACAGAAATGGGCAAGACATGAAAATGAGGGCACTCAAATTTGAAAACTTTGGTTCATTTGCTCAGCTATTTCATGCATATTCGATGCAGCGTGCTCGGTATTCCCAATGAAATGGCTAGCATTTCTAACCATAAAATCCTTGCAGGCAGAGGAAAAAACCTATTTCGCCACAAAAACTCTAGTGTACACTACAAACAAATGACATCTTTAGCGAGTGAAAATATCTTGAATATAGTTGAATTTACTCATTTGAAATAGTAATATTGAATATTAACTTGAAATTGGGTAATAGTGAAATAGTTTTGTTCTACTCGCAGATTTTGGTCATTTTAAACCATTTACTGTATATCTACAAAGAAATTAAATTATCTAGCAATAATGAAGCAAGAAAAAACAACACAGCTTGAAATTAGTAAAGAAATAAGAGATATTTGGAATAATCTGATATTTAATCTGCTAGAAATAATTTGATTAGAAATAATCTGACCAGAAACAATCTGCTAGAAATAATCTGATTGGAGGTTAATAATCTGGAGGTTTTTTTGGCTTGCAAAAGCAAGGATTGTGAATTCACAGGTTAGAGTTCTCCTAGACAAAGTTGCCACAGAGAGAAAATGACCGATACCAGAAATTAATGTCTTTCACATTCTGTGCCTTTTCCCAGTCAGTGAGTTGACTTTTATACAAGGAGAATTTTATTTGCATGTGGTTTGACCACTACGTTATCTAAAAAAAACAAAACCTAAAAAAAACAGAGAAGGCTCCATAAATATCAAGCTGCAGTGAAACCATAGATGCTGTAGTAAAGTGTAAAATAGTTCAGCTGCAACTTTTGGCTGAAGATATGAAGCGCTCTTCAGTTGGACTCCACTGATATTCATTCTTTACTAGGGGCTTGGTGCATCAAGTTTCACAATACTTAATAATGTTCAGGAAATGAGCCTCAATAATATTCAAATTCCCTTCAATATTTGATGAAAGTGTTAACACCATGTAACAGGTGTTGCAATGGATGTGCAGCTGACAAGGTTGAGCTATCACACCATGAGATAGTCTAAACAAATCCTCTCTGCTGTCACCAAATATACACTTGCCAGAATTATTCATAAGGAAAGATTGCTTATAGGTCTTTGGAGATGCTAAAACATTGATTGGCTTTGAAATAACTTCCCCTTGCATTGTTAGGAATGTTTTAATCCTGCATTCTGCACAAAAACTGAGCTAGGAATTTTCCAAGGCAAGCAAACAGATGCCAACAAATACCCTACATGAGCTGAGAGCTTGGCGTGCATGTTCAGCAGAAGTAGATCAGAAACAGCGAACTTCCCACAAACATGTAGGTCACCGGGGACACCTCTAGTGGCACAGATCCACACAACTATGGTCATGCATGCACACACACACACACACACACACACACACACACACATACACACACATACACACACATACAGGTGCAATCTGGGTCAGGCCTAGCTTAATAGTAAACATGATAAAGCTCACCTATTACTCACACACAGCATGAAGAAGAGTCAATGGAGCACATACGCCAGCAGTCGCAGCAAATTAGGGCAACATCTGGATGGGCACAGGGAAAGAAATTGCTCACTCAGGCATGACTGACACCTTCAGGGTGGGATTAAGGGGTACTAGTTTTGTGCCGCAGTCTAATGCACAGCCAGGATAGGTTAATGTTTCATTTGCCTCGCTTTACTATAGTTGGAGCTGTACTTTGCATATCTACATTCATACACTTTAATGCCATTTACTATGTTTTATCCTCTATGTTCATTAAAATGTGTTTTTAAAGATTTACTCCTCTTGGATCAAATTATACATTTATGGTGCTTGGGTTAAACTTGTAAGCGGAACTGACTCAAATTGCCCTGTTGAGAAAAACAAATACAACAGATACCATCACATAAATTCTAATGGTTTCCCCTACAAATACCAATATAAACCATCAGCTAACTATTAAAACCATTACCATTACCATTATTGGTGATTAATGGTATCCACTAGACATAGCATGATACCAAAAGACAACAGATTACCAGTAGAGACCCACAGGAACCATTACAGTTTCCATTAAAACCAATACAATTCTCATTATAACCATTAAAACCATTACAAACTCTATGAGGGTTTCTGTTGTTCTTTTCAGCAAGGTGGTGGTTGGGTCAAATGTGTTAGCACTACACAAACTATCTGTTAGCAAAAGCTCAGAAAATCTATTTGCAATAAGTTTTCTCTTTGCATGCAATAAGCATGCAGCTTGAACCTATCACATCCGATATCCCAATTATTAGAGAAACTTTTAACTAGTCAGCTTGCTAGCTAACTTGGCTAATGTTAATAATTGACCGTAGAGTTTTGATTGTTGTGTCTACTATTTTAGCAGTAAATTACTGAGGATATGACAGTGTAAAATAATCAGTGTTGGGTAAGTTACTCAAAAAAAGTAATCTACTACAAATTTCTAATTACTGCTTTATAACCTGATTACATTACAGATTACTGCATGTAAAAAGTACTCAGATTACTAATTACATTACTTTCATGTTACTTTCAAAACCTATCAAACTTACAAAAATGCACTACAAAGTGAAACTCGTAGATCTTTCAGTAATTTTAGCGCACGTCAATGTATGATATGATCAGAAAAGGTTGGATTTATCATAAAACTTGCCTCGGGTGTTGTCACTGTTTGTAGGACTACCAGACCGATAAAATATATAACTTTTATAACTAGGCTAGTTTGGTGTCGCTAGCCAAGGGGAAGCACAAGTAAGCTACCAGTGTATGGGTTTAGCTGCTACAGTGCAATGCAGAGTATATCTTTCCTTATGCTCTGCTCATATCATGTTCACGTAAACTGGAACTCACATAGACATTTACACACCTTGTTTTCCTGCTCATCATCAGAGGAGGTTAGTGTTTCAGTTTCAACCCCTTTACTGGTTTAATAAAAATCGGCGAATATCCATTTTTCCTCACACTGACTGTGAGCTAGCATTTGGTAGAAGTGAGAGACTGTCAGCCAATAAGACACGAGTATTTCCACGTATTTTCCTCTAAACTCTGTCGGATTGGTCTCGCCTCCGTTCACTGAAGATACTAAATTACGACACCGCCGTCTTCTTTACTGACGTCAGTTATGTAGTGACAAACCGCTCCGAGTGGAGAATTATTCGGGGCTAAAGAAAAAATCTTTGGGGCTACAGCCCCCAGTACCCAGGCCAGGTTACACCCTTGGCAGCCACACAAAACGTGATTTATTTTTAAAATGCATTTTACATAATATTGTTTTCTTAACAATAAATTTGTAGTGCAAGCAACGTAATTTTACTGACATCAGTAACTGTAATCAAATTACATACATTTAAAATGTGATGTGTTACATTACTGCATTATCAGAAAAAGCTATTAGATTACAGTAACACGTTATACCCAACTCTGAAGATAATCAATGTAAACTAGTTTACTATCGGTTAACTAGCTGCATATATGTAGATCCTGGTGTTAAGATGATGCTTGGTTTGTTTTAGTAGTTTTCCGGGTATTGAGATATCAAACAATTTATTATTCTACATTGGGGCAGCATGATAGCACTACTGCCCCACAGCTCCTGAGCTCGGGTTAGTGTCTGGGTGGAGTTTTGCATGTTCTTCACGTAGGATTCCTCCAGGTTCTCTGGTTTCCTTCCTAAAACATGCCAGCTGGTGGATTAGCTGTGCTAAATTGCATGCAATTATGAATGGTGTTCTGCAATAGACTTCCACATCCAGAGTGTATTCCCGCTTCACATCCAGTATTCCCGGAATAGTCTCCAGATCCACCTCAACCCTGACCAGGGTAAAGCGCTTATTTGAGCTGGATGATTGAATTATTCCACACACATTATTTTAAAGGCTCAAAATGACACATTTACTTTAACAGATATGCACCAAAACGATCACAGTTTGAACTCACATTTCTTTGCTATAAGGATTCTATTGCGCTGACACAGGGGCATTATCGGTTAGAAAAGGGTCCCTGCTTCAAAGTAAACAGTAAGTATTCAACAAAGCAAGTGTAGCTTTGTTGATCTGCATGACCTGAAGAGCAGTGCACCTCAGTGTGTCCAGGATCAAAGCAGCAGGTAGCACACACATGACCAGATCTCTGTTCTGCTCAGAGTTCTACTTCTGTCGCTTTGTGTGTGTGAACATGTGTACGAGTGTGTTTGCGTACCACCTGTGATGAAGAAGCGAGCGTCGCTCTCTGATTACTGATGAGCTGTCTGCCTCTGCAGCATGCCCACAGACATACACACACACTCTTTGTCTCTCACACACATATCCACAGACACATGCAGGGTATGCCGCAGTGCAGCGCCCAGCCAGCACATCCACAGCCATCCGTTTCCCTCCAGGCCACTGTCTCTCTCTCTCTCTCTCTCGTTATCTCTCTCTCTCTCGCTATCTCTCTCTCTCTCTCTCTCTCTCTCTCTCTCTCTCTCTCTCTCTCGCTCTCTCTCTCCTGGTTTGGCATGTGATGGCAGAGCAATTTACCTCAAACTGAATAAAATCACACACACACACACACATACACACACACACAGACACACACACACTCTTACATGCTCGGTGTAAACACTAGATTTGACTTTGTGTGAAAGTGGTCTGCACAAATATTCTATTTTTCCATTTTGTTTCAGCCCAAATAGTAATATGACATATTTGTTATGGCACTCCCATTCGCAGCGGTGTGTATGAGTGTGTATGAGCTGCAGGCAGACTAATGAGGCATGTAGCACTCTCTGCCTAACATGTGCCCTCATTTTACCCCGAAAAATATGAATATTAATCAAATTCACAGAGCAGCAATAAATCATTTCCAATAAAAAATTTTTTTAAAAAAAAGAAAAGAAAGAAAGACTGCATAACAATGAAGATGCTCCACCTAAATGTATTCAGTGTAGAGGTGATAGTGGTGAGGTGGCTTGCATATTATTATTCAAGCAAGTTATTATCATAAAAACTCAATTTTCTTGTTTTCTTTGGGCCTGAATCCTCATTGTGTTCCCAATCACGTTGCTGGTCTATTTACTACACCCAGTTGCCATCACAACACCGTGATGCCGAGTGATAATTCACGTTATATAATTATCATGCTACAGAGCTTCAGCGTGTCTGTTCAGCTCTGAGCGTTGGTATTTAATTTAGCCTCAAGCCTGCTGACCTTGCGTTCTCTCATGGGCGTTCTGACCAGCGGCCTTGACCCACACGAGCGTGAACGTTGTTTAGTGCATTTGGTAACGTTAACAAACCATGAATTTCAGCATAAATACACCATAAATAATGTGAACAAAGTAATTAATACCACAGTAACTGATATGTAAATGTTAACAAAATAATGAGCACCTGTATGTAGCAATGGCTGTAAGAAATTTCATTCAGCCTCACTTTCACAAATTTCACAAATCAGCCTACAATTAAGGAATAAAGCACGATGAGGCATGTCATTATAGGAAAATAATCAAATAGGGATGATGTGTTGCATGATCTTTTACTACCCAGAATGATTATTGTCCAATAACTGAACTCCCTGAATGTATTTTTTTCTTCTTAAAAACAGGAATCTGTTTATAGTCACAGACGTTTACATGCACATCGATATTCCGATATGAATCGCAACATTCGAATTAGTAACGAGTCATGTAAACACCGTAATCCAATTGCCCGATTCAGAGTAAAGCGGCACTCACACTAGACTTTCAGCATGCAAACTGTCTTTGGATACTGCTGTGAATATGGACGGCAACCGGTATATATAATCGGTGCTTCCTAAATCTTGGATTTTCTAGATTTTCAATCTTCTATTGGTCACACCTCTTCACTTGATATGAATTCGCAGGTCAGAGTTCACCAAACTTGAACTTGAAATGCAGCGAAATGCAAATGTAGCTTGCATGAAGCTTGCACTTCCGGTCTATGAATAGAAGTCACTGGAAATTTTGCATGCTGAAAGTCTAGTATGACCGCCCCTTAAGACAATATTCTGATTTCCCAAATTCTGATTCCTGCCCCTGGAATGTGCCTGTTTTAATCAGAAATTTGTTGCACGTAAACACCTTATTCAGAAAATCTACTGACAGGAGATATATGCGCATGCTCAGTCCGCAAGGAATTGTGGGTGCTGACAGATGCTTAGCTTAACAGATGCTTACTCGTCCCTTCCCATTTCGAGGCGATGTTGTCAGACATTTTTGATGGTGAGCAGTGTTAGAGTCCTAATTAAATTAGTGTGGAAAAGTAGTAATAAAACTAACAACTAAGAATACTCTATAACGAACGGCAGCATCTTAAATCTCCTGGGAAATAACAGCGGGAAAGAAAAAGCGCATGTGTAGACCGGCATACTTACAGCAACCATGTATACAGGAATATTCCGATGCCTGTATGCATGTATACATTGTATTTAGAATATGGCTCCAACCCAAATATAGACCTTAAATGGATTTTGATGTGCGTGTAAATGTATCAATGTCTGCAGATCACGTGAGTCCCTGTTACTTTTTCTCTCCTGAAGGTAATTAACCAAAAAAATCATGTTACATGTTAGAAAACCTCAAATCCTCCATCCTGAAGAGTCTGCTGTGCCATAAAACTTTACCTCTAACTGTTACAAAGCACTGACAGTGGAGACTCCTTCCAAAAATGTCCAATAAACTCATTAATCTCTTCACTGAAAGCTTCACCATATTAACAATTAAACATTTTTTAATGTGGAGGGTCCACCATACAAGTTCTGTATAAGTTGGTAACATATCAGTCCGTACAGGACTTCGTGGAGCTTTTTTGTAGTTGTTGCGGCCAAAAATACCTGATGTTGTTGCGGCTTTTTTCAAAATTTATGATGCAAAGTTTTCTGTGCTTTTTTTGCGGAAAACTACTTGAGTTGGGGAAATAGCAATTGCACAAAATTGTCTTTTGCAGCAATGTTTGTTGGTAAATAAGACCTTTTTAGCTGTACTCATGTTTGGCGCACATGAATCAAAGAGAGCTTTAGATTAATGCGTTTTGTGACGATGTCACATGATGCATCTTGGGCCAAATCTGTGGAAAATCTGTGGTAATTTTGAAAAATTGCAAGCTCTTCAGAATATTGAGTGTGCTTGATTTTGCGCTAATTTCTGCGATTGCAAAATTGTGCACATCCTGGAGGGACTGTCATTAGACTGAGTGCATTGATATAAACCTGTGGTTTGTCTTGTAGCTGGAGCTACTATCAGAGCTGCTGTTCAACATCTTCTGACCAATCAGAATTGAGAGTTCAATGCTGAGGTGTAAGAATAAAGCTATTGCTTCATATTGGTCATTTTATTTTGTTAACATTCAAACACCAATTAATACAAGTGTTAAAGACTTTTTTTAAATTCATGTTGAACTTCTCGGTTTGTTAATATTCACTAATGATGTAAACAATGTTAGTTAAGGGAACCTTCATGTAAAGTATTACTTATTATTTAATGTTTTCTGGAATACAACAAGGCCTCAAAATCACTTGTGTTTCAATGATGCATCCACACTTGGATGAGCAATCATAAGTTCTAGACAAGTGTTTTACATCTGAGTGTATTCGTGTTTGTAATTATGCATGTAATCGTCACTCTAATTAAATATTGCTGACAATGATGACGATATCCCGCTTTTCTGAAAATGTTGTGCATACAACGGCATAAGCATGCAAAAACATGTACATGTAGGTAGACAAATGCGCGCACACACACACACACACACACAGACACACATACATTCTGCCTGCACTCTCACCATCACCAGGCAACAGGGCACACACAAAGGCAGCAGCCGTGATGGTGGTGTGGCTCAAAATGAGAGTGTTTGTGAGCAGGGCAGAGACCAGAAGAACTGCACATTCAACACACACACACACACACACACACACACACACACACACACACACACTCACTCACTCGGCTCCACACTCCTGGCCTCCTGCCACCGCCAACTGCGGCATCGGCCAAACAGCATGCTGAGAAGCGAGCTAGTGTGAGCTGAACGGGGTTACAAAAAAACATGGCCAACTTGTCCTGAGCTGTTTACCAGAGGAACAAACATGTAGAACACAGGCACCATGTGCTTGCTGTTTTTAGTATGACATGCTACTGTTACTCATCTCAATCCAGAACTATTCATACCTCAGTTTAGTACCTGTGTCAGTTTCCCACTTGTAATGGCATCTGTGAAGTTCACTTGACTTGATTTAACAACGGTAGCAATAGTTGAGAAGCTTCACGATTTGATTTACTATTACCTTTGCACTTTGAATTCACTTTCTGCTGCTGTGGATGGTCCAACATGGATACCCTAAAGATTTGCACCACCCAAAAACAGCTTATGCCTGAGACTCACCCTTTTTTCAGTGGAGATTTGTATTTATGAACTGCTGCTGTAATCATAATGACTGTCCTATGCTCATCCCAGGATTCACAATAAACTCATACTGAACATCATTCAAACAAAGTACTGTTTTACTTTACAGTATACAGTTATAGAAGAGTAATGATTTATAATTCCACTATCTTGAGTCACCTAGAAGAGGACTACTTTAGAGTCTATTACCTCTCGAGTTTCTTTTTTATGTCATCACAGGGATTTTTTTCCCTTGCCACTTGCCATTATCTTCTCTGGCTTGCTCATTAGGGACCTACATTCAGATTTCTTTAAAGCTACTTTGCAACAGTAGCCGTGTCTCAAGCCATGTATTTTATGCGAATTTTGAGATATAGACAAAAAAAAAAATAAACGCTAGATGGAAACACCAGATGTGAATAAAATCTCCAAAATACGCATAAAATGAATTTTGTTCTTTTGAACACATGGAATGGAAACAGTGCTTTATTCGCAGATGTTTTATGCGATGTTCCAATTTTTCAGAGAAGTAAACTTCGCAACTTGGACGAAAACATGGCTAATGACTACTGTTAAAAGCGCTAAATAAATGGAATTGAATTGAACTTTTGCTGTGCGTTTGAATTTATGTAAAGCGCCATAACACAAATGACAGGAGAAACAGTTTCAGCTACCTATGATAAACCAAACCACAGGTGCGGCTGTGGCTCAGGTGGTAGAGCGGGTTGTCCACTAATCGTAGGGTTGGCGGTTCGATTCCTGGCCCACATGACTCCACATGCTGAAGTGTCCTTGGGCAAGACACTGAACCCCAAGTTGTTCCTGATGGCAAGTTGGCGCCTTGCATGGCAGCTCTGCTACCATTGGTGTGTGTGAATGGGTGAATGAGACACCGTGTAAAGCGCCTTGGATAAAAACGCTATATAAGTGCTCCATTTACCATTTACATATTATTATTCTAAATAACGTGAACACAATCATTAACAGACGCATGACAGGATGGAGTGGATATACTGTAGGACTAAGGCAAACTGATAGCTAAGAACAAATCAGAGAGGGGAAATTCATGACACTGTTACTAGTGTTAAGGTGAACCGGAATGATGTGGAACGAGCCGGAACTTCGCTCCCTCATTAACTTGGAGAGGGTAAAAATGGAAGTTTTCTGCTTGTACCTGCGGTGTGATGGACAACAGAAATCAAACGTGTGATTTTCACCGCCTTCCAAATCCCACTTTACCTCTTGGTTACATCATTAATTCTGTTTCGCATGCAATTACAGACCCAGTGTTTTTGTCTGACTTGAGTGACGACTCATGCAATGATTCTGTAATGACTGCACTTGACTATTATGCTGGAAAAAAAAACACTTCATCATGGGAATTGGCTGAATGGTTTCCATCAACCATTTAAATCATTAGAAACAAATAAGAACGGTGTAAATGGAAACCATTAGACCAATTGCAATTCATAATGAGTGCTTACTTATGGAAGGTAGTACACTAGTCACTTAAAAAGGGAAATAAAGACAAAATGAGGGATCAGGGATTTATTATTCTGTCCTGCTGTACTGTAGGTTGCTCACAAAAACATATAAATCACACAGAATCAACTCGTTTAAAAACCATTTTGATTCAAGTGATGGACTGACTAGATCAGTGTTTCTTGTTTATGGCCTGTGTAGATCTGACTGCGATAAGACAGGAGGTACAGCCCTACACTTTCTATTTCCATTTAAAAGGTGACTGATAAGTCAATAATCTCCCCCCATAAGGCTGATGTAAGCAGCACTGCAGTGTGTTTGCTCTAAGTGCCACACGCAGACACAACACACTGGATGTTGCAGTTGTTTATTGACTTGATGTGCTAAAGGCCCTCAGGCTATGCCAATCATCAGCCTGGGAGGGGGGATGACAGGTGTCAAAAAGGGCAAAATAGACCTCTGTTGACCTGGTGTCATTTTTTTCCCTCACTAAATTGGAACACAACGTATTCAAAAAAAAAGCATGCCTTAGTGGTGTGGGGAAGCGTGAAATGGGCTCACGGCCTGCTATTCTTGCCCTGCTGTGTGTCCATGAACCGCAAAAAGCTAACAGTAGACCATTGCTCTGTCTAAGGATAATCTGCAAAATCCTTATTTTAATTTCTGTGCCAGTATGCTTGTCTCAAAAATGTCCCAATTTTTCAGTTGCATGCTCAGAACATCTAGTCTGGGAATATAGGGTTATGCTAATTTTGAAGAAAATGATCAGACAAAACATTGTGTATTTGTATTTAGCAACAGATTTATGCTGTGTGTATTTCTTCGCAAGTGATTATCTGTGGTTCTGGTGTAATGTATTTTTGGAGGGAAAGTAGTGCTTCAGTGAACAGCTAACCTTAGCCAGCTAGCTAGTTTGTTGCTTATGAGTGATGAGATAATGATAATGGGTAGCAGAAAAAGTTTCTTGCCCTATCGAAAAGGTAAGAATAAGCCATTCCTCCATGTAGAGTCTTTCAGAAAGACATGACCCTAGCATTGTGCCTGTTTTCTGTTGGCCCATACTTCCAAGATTGGCAAATTTGTGAGGGTTAATATTCATAATGAACTAGCAACTCAAAAGGAAGCGAAGGAGGTGGCCATCTGTGAGGTTATGTGTGCAGAAGAGGACAATTAGTGCTTTCCACCGAGTGTGTTCAGCTGCCCTGTGAACAGGGGTTTCCTCCAGGTAGTCCAGTTTCCTCTCCCAGTCCAAAGACATGAATTGTAGGCTGATTGGCATTTCCAAATTGTCTGTAGTGTATGAATGTATATACGATTGTGCCCTGCAATGGGTTGGCATTGGCACTCATTAAATATTGAAACAGAGCTAGTAAACTTTCTAATAATTTCATGCTATTAAACTTCTTCAAGTAGTCCATTTATTTATTCATTTATTTTTTAAATTTGTTCCTCATATTCGATTTTCTAGCAACACTTTAGGCAGTGTATGTATATTGTCCTTCAGTAGGATCAAGGAAGCATCCGTCTGAGTTCTTATGCCAATGTCTTGGAGAAATCTTCATCTTATCTTCTATGTCTCAGAGGAGGCACAATATGTGAAGCATGACATGATGTTAATGTGGGTTACGTAAGAAATGCACTAGAGACAGAAAATCTCTAGTAGACTAGACACTTTGTGTACAGAGGAAACATGACAGATTTCAGCAATGGTTGCTTACAGTTCATAGCTTCCTGATGCACCTGAGAGTCAGAGTTGGCTTAATGTGCAGAAAATGCGTTGAAAGGAAATGTTTTTGCCATTACTCTACGCAATGAAGCAATCACTTTTTTCTTTTCTATATGTGAGCACTACATTTTCTTTGAATGTTATTCCTACGTGGACCAAAAAAGCAGAGCTGGATTCCTTTGCCTAGGAACAAATCCACTCTCCATCTTCCCTTCTGTATGCCTGTTGTCATGGGAACATGAGTGAAGGAATGATTTTTTTCCCCCTGTTTTTTTTTCCTTCAAATGTCTTCATTGAATATAATACTGAATATCGCATTAGTTCAAAGTGCAAACACTTATCCATTTTGAATTTAACGTAAGTGAGGAATGGTGATAATATAATTCAAATGATGGGAAATGCACTTAGTCAAGCCTGGTTTTTGGTAGACTGTTTACAGTACAGACCACTGTAAGAATATCACATCCATATAGATAAATCAGGTAATTTAGTGAAGGCAGCCTAATGTAACAAAAATGTTCTGCCGCCTATTAGGAAATGTCTTGAGATTGTGTCATTTTACTAAGCTCTCTGTTGCTATGCTCTGAAAACTGAAAGGATGAGAAATGTATTACTGCTCTGACTGCTCGTGCCCTGCTCTTTATGAGCATATGGTAGATTACTGGTGCAAATCTTTTGACTTGAAACAGCAATACAAAGCAGCACTATACACCTTAGCACTTAACATACCTCATACCAACTCAGACTGTGTAAAATCCCTCTATCTTTCTTTCTTTTCCACCTCATAACCTCAAATACAACCCAGGTAAATAAAAATAAAACTACTACTACTACTACTACTACTACTATTGCTAATATTTCTACTACTACTACTACTACTACTAATAATAATAATAATAATAATAGTAAAATTAATAGGGGGACACTGTGGCTTAGTGGTTAGCACATTTGCCACGCACCTCCAGGGTTTGGGATTTGAATGCTCCCTCTGCCCTGTGTGAGCAGAGTTTGCATTTTCTCCCCATGCTTCAGGGGTTTCCTCCGGGTACTCCGGTTTCCTCCCACAGTTCAAAGACATGTGTTGTAGACTGACTGGCATTTCCAAATTGGCCGTAGTGTGTGAATGGGTGTATGATTGTACCCTACTATGGGTTGTCACCCCGTTCGGGGTGTCTCCTGCCTTGTGCCCCGAGTTCCCTGAGATAGTCTCCACGCTCCCCCGCGACCCTGTGTAGGATAAGCAGTATGGAAAATGGATCAATAATAATAACGATGATTCACATTTATCATGGCCAATCCACCTACTAGCATGTTTTTAGACAATGCCATACGAACACAGGGAGAACAGGTGAAACTCCATATAAATTTCCATATCAAATACTCGTTCTAACCAAATTATAGGTTATTTTGTTGAGCTTCACAAAATGGGAAGTGGCTATAAGGAAATAGCAAAAGCATTGAAAATGCCCATTTCCACCATCAGGGCAATAATTAAGAAGTTCCAGTCAACTGGAAATG
>JANDJT010000050.1:20470324-20483416 GCA_024331685.1 Stegophilus panzeri
ATGCCCACGGTTAAATATGGTGGTGGCTCTTTAATGTTTTGGGGCTGTTTTTCTACCAGAGGACCTGGACATTTTGTACATGCCAATACATGGCATCATGGACTCTATCAAATATCTACAGATATTAAATGAAAACCTGACTGCCTCTGCCAGAAAGCTTAAAATGGGCCATGGTTGGATCTTCCAGCCGGACAATGATCCAAAACATCAAAATCAACACAAAAATGGCTTACTGACCACAGAATCAAGGTCCTGTCATGTCCATCCCAGTCCCTTGACTTGAAACCCATAGAAAACCTGGGGTGGGTAAGGATAAATGGGGTTGAACTGAAGAGACGAGTCCACTAGCATGGACCTTGAAATCTGAAGGATCTGGAGAGATTCTGTATGGAGGAATGGTCTCAGATCCCTTGCCATGTATTCCCCAACCTCTTCAGGTATTATAGGAGAAGACTCAGAGCTGGTATCTTGGCAAAGGGAGGTAGCACAAAGTACTGACTAAAACGATGCCAATAATTGTTGCACACCTATATTTAACAAAGTTTTTTTTTTTTTGGATAAACCTGTGTTGTGTTTGCAATTGTTTGATATCCATGAGAGCAGAGTATTTTTGAGATTTTTTTTTTTCACAGCCTTCTTTACTCAAGTCTGTTATTTTGTTTTTGTACACTTTGTGTTTATATCTGTGTACTTTTTATTTTCTTTGTATTTTCTTATTGTGTAAAGTGCATTGAGAAGCTGCCTTAAAGGCTCTATATAAAATAAAGTTGTTTATTATTATTATTATTATTATTATTATTATTATTATTATTATATTTACCAAGGGTGTCAATATTAGTGGAGGGCACCGTATGCCACAGAATCTGACTATTGCCATCATCTGGTAAAGTGTGACAACCACACTGAGCTCTGATCTCATTGTGACATTTAACAGCACTACAATTAGGTGACATTTCTGTGGCCTCTACTCAGGACACACTGTATGGGTCATGGCATTTGAATAGCTCATGGCAGTCCTGTCCCACATCTTGACCTCACTCTAGTGCACCAATAGGATCAGACACAGCAGGTGTCGGATATCTGTGTTAAAGCCAGAAATACTCATACGTGCTGAACCAGGCTGAATCAGAGAACAATGGAGGACATTTAAGATGTTAAACAGTCAAGAACTAAATGTGCTTGTTTTCTAAACACAGATTACCCTCAGCACTACATTTAATAGGCTTCTTTGCAGCAGAATACTCCCTGCTTACTTCAGCCTTAATCCCTGTGTGAAAAACAGTCTCGTTATGTTGCATTTTATCATATTTTCTGCATTACAATGCATTAACAAGAGAGCTGATCGTTCCCTGTGGTCCAGTATACAGTGCCTTCACAGTTATCTATCCAGCTCCAAGGGTCACATCTCCCTTCCACTGCATCGCTCGTTAGTCTGAAGGCCTTTCTAATGGCAACACAGTAATTGGAGCCATAAATAAGGCGGCCTCCGACAAGCCTCTATCACCACAGCACAAAAGGAATGCCACTGACCGATAAAAGAGACGTGTTTAATCAACGGCACAGTCGGCCGGGATGATAAAACCCCTGTTACTATGCAACACCAAGACTGGGAGACAGTCATGCCTGGCACAGCGTGTGCTGAGCAGAGATTTATCACCTAGCTCACTGAATCCCAATGGCATAAGAAATGGGGGCCTGACTCATGGTTTTCTCTATTTAGCTCTTGTAATTAATCAGGATATCCATATGATTAATGATTCGTTATCACCATGATTGACTTTAGGTATGTATTTGACTCTAAAGTATGTATGTGGGAGTTTGTGTGGGAACTATATTGTAGACCTGGAGATACAAACATGCTTACAAGACAGCCATAGCAGGTAGGTGCCATTTGTGTCCCACTGATATTACACTTACAAATATGTAAACACAAAAGACATTTTAAACACTTTAATAAAAGCTTATGAAATATCAAATATTTCTATATATTATATAATATAATTTTTCCTATTGTTTTTTGCATTAATGTGTGAATCCATTGAATATCTCATGCTTCAAACATCCTTTTCCATGAGTCATTCATTACTGTTTATGAAAAACATACATAATTCATCCAGCAGGAAGTTGCATCATTCAAATTTTCTGAAGATCATGGGAAGAAGAAAAGTAAGTTTTCTCATTGCTTTTTTCAATATTTTCAGTGATATTGACTGATGAATCAATGTCGAACATTTTCAAACACATTTTAGAATGGTTAAATGTGTTTTTCAAGTCTTGTGTCCTTTCCCCTTCAGTGAATTACTATTTCAGCCAACATCATTTTACTCACATTTGGTCTGACTGCAAATAAATCTGAAAAAAGAAGAGCAAAAGATCAGTTTTCAGCCATCTCATTTGTAGAAAAACCATAAAAGCTACAGCTAAATCGTTCATTTTGCCCCCTCTGCTGATATATATATATATATTTTTTAGTCTGAATAAAAGTGTCTACATTTAATATCCCTAGGACATGTTGAGCCTTTAGAGGCTAATCCCAGACACGTGTCAGGAGAGAAAACATGCCAGATTGGTGCTCTACAAGGGACCAGGAACCTTTAAATGGTAGAAAGTAGATCACCTGACCATGGTGAAATGCAGAGCTCAGACGGTGTGAAATCTGGTGGTATTTGGAGGTGATATTCTCTTTAAGAATTCTGATTGCTGCAGTCTGTAAGTCAGTGTGACTGGAGATTTGGAGACCATTAAGGTACTAAGACTAAAATACTTTTTAATGTTGGTTCTACAACAGTGGTTTGGATTGACCAGTTTTGTACACGCTACAAAAATAAATCTGAAGCCTTCTCTCATTTTCCATACTTATATTATTCATGTTACTCTATTACTGTTATTAATGTGTATTGATGTGTATCAGAATTTTATCACAACCTTAACCCTCATGCACGGTTTATTTCTGCCTTTCTCTTCTTTCCTCCTATATCTATCTCCTGTATCTATCTCCTTTTCAGACTCAGTCAGGCAGAGCTTGTATCACTGTCAGCTCGATGGATGAATTATATTCTTCCTCACTTTGAATAAAGCATCTGCCAGATAAAATACATGTACATGTAAATGTAAAAAAAAATTCTCCAGAATGCCACCACATGTTGATATGCAAATAGAAGAAAGGAGGTAGAAGCACAAATGCTACATTTAACTTGTCATCTTTTACGAGAGGCGTTAAAAACGTGGCTTTGAAATGAAAAAAAAAAAAGGATTACTCATCCTCCTCCCTTGTTTGCTTATGAAACAATGTTATTATTAACACTTGTATAACCACTTGCAGCTAATTAGCCCCCTTGACAATAAGATTTATTAGATTTATTTGTCTTTGGCATTTTTCTTTCTTAATATAAAAACATTAACAGTATCTTTGGGGGCAAATTGGAATCTCTTTTGTTGATGATGCAATTTATTAACATCACTCTATTAAAGTATTAACCAGAGTCGTTTCCAATTAAACTATGAAAAGTAATTCTACCATTTAATTTAAATTGAATTATACAAGATACAGTGAAGGCTGGGCTAAAAAAATATCAGTAACTCGTCCATACTATTATGAAATAATTACCCTACGCTTGTGTCACTTGTAGTTTCTCTCTTTGGGGTGTGTAGTGAATGCTATTGTTGTCACTTGTAAGTGTGCACTGTACATTGTTTTTTGTTTTTTTTGTTCCAATTTGAAAGGGTAGTAGCTATATACTGTAGTGTACTACTTGAACACAAATGAAATAATGCACTAATCGGTGTGATAATGCAGTAAAGGGGGAACCAATTGCAGATAAGTTAGTGGGAAATGTTGGACCACACGTGCCGAGGAATATTCGAAAATTTGGCGCTTTGCTTCATCATAAACAATTTGCACAGAACTGAGAAAATCTAGATTCAAATGTTGCTTGTCATAGTGTCACTGAAATGATGGCTTTGTTTCATGTATGTACATAGAAAATTAATTGCCAAGAAACACAAAACATTACACTTCTGTAATTTGTACAGTAATTGGACAGTATATGCTTGGTCTATTTATTCCTAGTTTCTCCTTCAAATGTATTTAGAGGAATTAATTACTGAGAAAGTAATACACCTTGTTCATATTTCTTACACATGCGATTGTGTAAGAAAAAAGAAATATACTTTTGCCGCTTACAGATATGTAATACTGGATTATTTTCCTCAATAAATAAATTACCAAGTATAATATTTTTGTTTCATTTGTTTAACTGGGTTCTATTTATCTACTTTTAGGATAAATAGATGATGTTTTAGGTCATATTTATGCAGAAATATAGAACATTCTAAAGGGTTCACAAACTTTCAATCACCACTGTAGCTATAGCCGGTTCATACTTGACCATTAACTCTATGTGCACGTGTAGAAACAGCAGCAATGCAAGCAACATTGTTCACATACTGGCTTTCGTACCTTATGTGCATCTTGAGAATTAAAAGCAATGTCCATTAGATGGCATTTCAGAGCCAAAACATCACTCTCGATCTGGATTCCTAGAACAGTAATGAGTTCTGGATTTCTTTCAAACTTTCTGCAGTCATCTGGATTGCTGTCATGAGCTTCATCTACTTTAAAATTCAAACTGTAATAAGGAAACTGCTTAGTATTAGTACTCAGCAATGGTCTGAAATAGGAAATATTCCAGAAAAATTTGAGACATTATGCTAGTTGTTTCATTGTTTAGATATTCAGTTGTGGATGCAGTGTTACATAGTGCTATACTGCCTCCACTATTTACCTTGGTATTGCACCATGCGGACACGTCACTTTACAGTCCCTCCAGGATTTCATGATTTTGAGACTGCAGAAATTAATGCAAAATCAAGAAAACTCAGCAATTTCAGTGGAGATTGCAATTTTTCACAATTACCGCAAATGTTTCACAAATTTGGGCCAAGACACATCATGAGACGTGATCACAATGCAAATTCAGCCAAAGCCCTGTTCGATTCATGTGCGTCGAACATGAATACAGATAAAAGGTCTCATTTACCAACAAATATCACTGCAAAAGGCTGTACAAACAATTTTGCACAATTGCAATTTCACCCATTCAAGTAGTATTCCACAAAAAAGCACAAATTTTTTAAAAAGCTGCAGCAAATCAAGCATTTTTGGCCGCAACAAGCACAAAAAAACAACTTCCAGGATACATAGGGCAGCCATTTTGCATATCCGTAGTTAAAAGAAAGTGTAATTGAGCCTTTAGCTAGCAAGGTTTTAGACATCTTTAGGAAGACTGACTGCATTTACTGCTGTGTTTGTTAAACTTCCTTTTATCCAATGTGATCTTAGCAAACAGACACCAAGGCAAGGTTAGAAAGTAGGCTAAATAAAAACATTAACATGCTTTAATCAAATGCATTTAGATTTTCTTAAAGCAGATACATCAGAGTATATTATTGGCCAAAATTAGATTTTTCCATGATTTTAGTCTGTCATGGTGACCAGTAAATAAGAGAGAATATGACAGTGTAAGACAGTGGTCACCAAACCTCTTCCTTAAGATCTATCGTCCTGCAGGTTTCATCTCCAGCCAAAATCTAACACACCTGTTTTAGCTGATCCAGAACTTCTTAAGGCTTCTAATGATTAGATGGTCAGGTGGATATGATTATGTTTGGAGCTATAGTCTTCAGGAAAGTAGATATCCAGGAAAAGGGTTGGTGGCCACTGGTGTAAGCCATGGCTCAGATTCTGAAATATCACTTACAGTGCTGTGAAAAAGTATTTGTATTTGTATCTGATTTCTTCTGGTTTTATGTACATCTCATAATGAATAGTTTTAGATTTTCAAACAAAATACAACATAAAACAAAGGCAACCTGAGTAAACACACAATATAGTTATTTATTTATTTTTTAGTTATCGCTTCCGATAACTGGAGCTCAGTCTTTCACTTATTTCTAGGACTAGGATTTTCTCCTATGCTTTGGATCATTCTCTTGCTGCATAATCCAGTTGCACTTGAGTTTTAACTTACGGAATGAAGACCGGACATTCTCCTTTAGTATTTTCTGGTAGAGAGCAGAATTCATGTTTCCCACAATTATTGCAAGTTGCCCAGGCCCTGAAGGAGCAAAGCATCCCCACACCATCACACTACCACCACCATGCTTGATCGTAGGTGCGATGTTCTTTTTGTGGAATTCGGTGTTTGGTTTACGACAGATATAACAGGACCCCTGTCTTCCAAACAGTTCCACTTTCAATTCATCAATCCACAGAACATTCTCCCAAAAGGTTTGAGGATCATCAAGGTGTGTTTTGGCAAAATTCAGATGAACCTTAATGTTCTTCTCGGCTAGCAGTGGTTTTCACCTCTTCACTCTTCCATGGATGCCTTTTTTCCCCAGTGTTTTTCTGATAGTGGAGTCATGAACAGTGGCCTTTATTAATGCAAGAGAGGCCTGAAGTTCATTTGATGTTGTTCTTGGCTCTTTTGTGACTGGATGAGTAGTTGCTGTGCTCTTGGAGGAATTTTGGAAGGTCGGCCACTTCTGGAAAGGTTCACTACTATGCCAGGTTTTTCCATTTGGAGATAATGACTCTCACTGTGGTTCTTTGGAGTCCCAGAGACTTTGAAATAGTTTTGTAACCCTTCTCAGACTGATGTATTTCAATCACCTTCTTCCTCATCATTTCTGCAATTTCTTTCAACTTTGTCATAGTGTATCACTGGGTAAAACCTTTTAACCAACTTCATGCTGTTGGAAAAAGTTCTATTTAAGCATTGATTTGATTGAACAGGTTTTGCAGTAACCAGGCCTGGTTGTGTCTAGTCCAGCTGAACCCCATTATGAATGCAGTTTCATAGATTTGGGGAATTAGTAACTATGGGGGCAAATACATTTTCACACAGGCCCAGTTGGTAATGGATAACCTTTTTTGCTTCAATAAATAACATTATCACTTAAAAACTGTATTTTGTGTTTACTCAGGTTGCCTTTGTTTTAGATTTTGTTTTAATTTCTGAAACAATTTAGTATGAAATATAACAATGATCAAGGTTATAAATGCACATTTATAACAGAATGTACTTGTCCTATGCATTTTTGTGAACATTTGGTCTCTGCGACATTCTTTTCGGTCAGTCTGATTTTCACACATACATAGATTCCCATTTCTCCAAAGAGTCATACCTCCATTCTGTAATAGGTTAGTATAGCATAGGTAATTGCATAGTATGACCTGGATTATTAGGGGGACATATATGTTCATGAATATTCATAGAGCCTTGCATTATTTATGAGGGTACAGGTGTAGAGAGGCTCACAGGCCATTAAAATGCGCCACTGCGGGCATTAAAAAAACATCAAACATTTTATTACTCAAAATAGCTTATATTTTATCCTTAAACAGTTTAATGCTTAAATATCAGGTGTTACATTTAATAATCTCATTAATACCTTAATGGTCCAGTTTCAGAATCTCAGTACACACTGGCTAGTGAAATGTGTGTCCACGTGTGTCCATCTTAAGCAAGTCCTTCGCACATTATAACAAACACTCCTTGCCAACCATAGCCTCCTACAATTATTTATGTAAGAGTCATTTTAAGCTGTAATTACAGGTTACCATTTTACCCTCTGCATCCATTCTCATACATACACCCAGCATAACGAAGGTACCAGTGCAACTCTCACAAGCACACCTTGGACAGGGTCTTTATTCTGCCTGGTGGAACCTGGAGACAAACCCCATTTTGTGTTACCGCTGCCTTAACATTGAACTGTGTGTGTGTGTGTGTGTGTGTGTGTGTGTGTGTGTGTGTGTGTGTGTGTGTGCGAGTTTAAATCTTTTGGATGCCTAGAGAAAAGCAGTAGACATCTATGAATCAGAGGCCAGAGTGTAATAGAATGGAGAGAAACATACAAGCATACACGTGCGAGTATGCACACGTGCACAGAAATACAGTGCAAATAATTGAAGCAAACACAGAAGGAGACAGACGCTTGAATAAATACACACAAACGCCTCCAACATGCTAGCAAAAGGACATGTGCAGAAAGAAACACACCTTCAGTGGTGTTAAGTAAACTGCCTGAGTTGGCTCTGTGCATATGTGTGTGTGTGTGTGTGTGTATTTGCATGTGTGTGTGTGTGTGGAGGAGAGTGGGAGGAGAATATCTCATCAGTGTTGGGATGTAGGATCCTTTATTAGCTTTTCTCTGTCTAGGTGCAGGTTTATAATACGTTATAATTTAGCATGTGCTTCAAAATAGATCAGATAAAAGAATCACAGTTGGCTGGAACTGGCTGATAATAAGCAGTTTGCAAAATCAGTGTGTGCAGGCTTTGAAATTAACACCCACCCACCCACCAAATATGGGTAAAATTTGGCAACTGGTTGTTTGTATAATTTACCAGTCATTTCGGCAGATAACCTTATGGTGTTGCTCATTTTCTTCACTCAGTCTGATTGTTCTTCAGTCCCAGTAGAGATAAAGAAAAATTGTGATTTTATTATCTGTATTTTAGCATAATTTTGAAGACATACAATTAGAGTAAAAACACTGGGTCAAATGCTGAGCTTACAAAGACCACACAAAATTTGAAAATGAGTGAAATGAGGGGAAATCGCACAATAGTCTGTGAGCATGGCGGCTAACTCATGACCTGCTAGCAAACTTGGCTACTGGTTTACACAAGGCATCTCCCTCAAGGCTTGACGTGTTGTGAGTTCTGAAATGCTTTTCTGCTTACCGTGGTTGTAAAGAGTGGTTTGTGACACAATACAGCAAGGAATTGATACAAATGAAACAGATGATCAAAAACAACTGCGGTATTGTTCAAGCAGATGAAAAATTACGAGACAGATACTGTACTGTATACCAAGCCTCCAGAGGTCAGTTTTAGACAGGCCTTAAAACCCATAAAAGGACACGCTTGTCAAGAGCCATCTCTCAGGTCCTAGGCTTAGGCTTTTGCCTGTGGAAAATGCAACTATTGTTCAAATATGATCAAAGGTAGCTCTTTTAAAGATCTTTTTTCTTAATAAAACATATTTAATTGAGGACTTTATTAACTGCAACACAACTCATGTGATTTATAGACTGCAGTGCTCCTGCAAACATTTCTATATTGGCATCACCATAAGGAGATTGTGGGGCAGAGTGGTAGAACATAGATATGCAGTACACACAGGAAATCTAAATTGCCCAAAGGCAAACTATTATCCTGAAGCCAAATATACTGTACTTTAGCGGTGACAGGAATCAAGCAGGTTTCATGTGGCACCAGGGGTGTAGACAAATCTAAGTGCCTTAAGCAGGGACAGACTTATTGGATCCATACGCTCAAGGCCCTTATCTATGAGGACACTGACTTTTCTGCTTTCTTGTAGCCTCCTTTGGGGGTTCCATTTGGGTTTATATGCATTAGTTTATGTATATACTGTATACATTATGTAGTGCATTTAGCTTGTACATGTACATATACAGTATTTATACATGGTTCCATGTAGCCTCCTCCCTTTTTTTTTTTTTTTTTTTTTTTTTTGTCTAACCTGAACCGATATTGTCTGTCTGTAAATAATCAACAGACCTAGTGATATTGGATCATAGACTTCTTGTATATATTGGGGTTCCACCTTTTATAAGATGAACATTTTTTGAGAGCCCCTAGTGGCCACTAGATCACTTGTAATGATTTTTGACACAGGTGAGGCTATTTAGTCATTTCCTGCTTTTACCATAGTTTGACACCTTGAGGAAAGCATGTTGGTGTATCAGGTAACCTTTTCCATGTTTTCAGCCCTAAAAAAAGGCTTTAACTGCAAACAGTCTACATGAGTGCCTGGTTTTGGAATCTCTGCTTTGACAACAGTGTAATGAGCCAATTTTCCTTGCTTTGGCTGTAAAGAGTGGTTATTTTAGTTAAAGTCTGGCAATTATATTCTGACCTCTCTCATCAACTAGACATTTCCATCCATATAACCACTGCATACCACAAGTTTTTTGTTTTTCAAACCATTCTGTGTGAACTCTAGAGACCGTTGTGCATGACAGTCCCAGAGATCAGCAGTTTCTGAAATACTCAAACCATAGCATTTGTTTTCCCCCCCATTCTGGTATTCGATGTGAACATTGACTAAATCTCTTGACCTGTATCTGAATGATTTATCTGAATGTATGGCCCCATGGAAAAGATCACAATTCACCTATATTTTAGGGGGAAACCGTGCCATGATTCTCCTTGTCTTCTAACCTGATTTGAGAAAGGAATTGTATGATATCTGGCAGAGTTGGAACAGAAATGTCAGGAAGAATGTATGAGGGGTGAGTGTGCTATAGGGGGTCAGATATTACAACTAAGAGGAAAATCTTCTCGGAGAACACAAAAGAGGTTGGAGGCAATAATAAAGGCAAAGGATGTGCATCAAAGTTATTAAAAAAACATTTATACCACAATCAGTAAGGGAAATGCAAACTTTGGAAAAGATATCATCAGCTCTTTACTATGAATATCTTATACACTATTTGACCTTTTTTTTTTTTTTTTTACTTGGGATGCTGAAGTAACATCTGAAACCGGACACATAAATATATTGTTGATATAAATTAAATTGCTTTGTTCTCTTCATTTTCTCTTAAGTGTATGTTAACTTTAAGTTAGTATTGATGAGCTACAAAGTTCATTTCGAATCCAGAATGGGTTTTCAGATTTAGCAAGGGGTGACATAGCTAGGAGAGGATCTACAACGTAAGAGATAGAGAGATGGTGGCAGGAGGCACTATTCCAGGGCTGCTGGAGCTCAGATCATGTAATTAAATAGCGCAAAGGGGTGGGTGCACAAGGTAGCCCTGCAGAAACCAGCATCTCAGTGCAATAGCCCACAAATGTCAATGTCACACTCATAAAACACTGTTGAAATCTTCTGCACAACTGGCTCAGAGTGTGACAGAGACAGACAGCCGCAGGGAGATGCCAAGGAAGGCATGGAGCGAGCCAGCAGGTCTGTGCTGGAGGACTTAAATCTAGTTTGGGCTAAAAATATTTTCAATTTCCATCAAAGGATTCATAAGAATGCCTTTAAATATAACAAGCTTAATGTAAGAAGGCACAAGTAAATTCACCTTACAGATACAGCTCAATACTTTCTATTCTTTTCTTTTCTGATCTGCATGATCTAGCTGCTCGTTTAGATTGAAACAAAATCTGCTGTTTAATTCCAAACACATGCACGGAGATGCTTAGAACAATCAAACCCGTATTTGCATTCTGGCTGCATTTCAACAGCTCCCTGCTCGAGTCCTGTCGTATAGCCAGCTGGATAATGACATGAGGGCGGTTTCCTGGGGAAACATGCATGCCAAGCAACGACTGAATCAAAAGCTGTGCAATTTTTTTATGCACACACACGTTGCATCAGCATTTTGGACTGTTTCCTTTTCTTCTTTTTTTACGCATTTGGTGATGATAGTAGATAGGTCATTGCATTTGTATTATATATGGATTTCTTGAAATAGCTAGAGCTTCAATAAAACATTCACTCCCATTGTTTAGTATTATGTACCTGTGAGCACTGGCATGTCCAGGTTTTTAGACATGGGATGACATCTAAATATGTAAGGCAAGACTGAATTGGTAGAATATTGTATTTGTTCTTGTGGCAAAATTAATGTTCGTACAATGATATTAAAGATCCATCTAGCACCACTGATTACTGGAACATATTTTCTTCCTTCACAAACCCCAGTTCCTTTTCCACATTAGAGAGAGAGAGAGAGAGAGAGAGAGAGAGAGAGAGAGAGAGAGAGAGAGAGAGAGATATGGATGAAGCAGGATGAGTACAATCAGGAGAGATGCCCAGATGGGCCACGATGCGCAGCGATAAAACAGCAGATGTCCAGGGAAGCTTTCACACTCTGCTATTGCCCTTGAGTCCAGCTCTTCTTTGCAGATATCCAGCATAGTCCATCCTGAGACCTTTAACATCTGGACTTGGTCTGGACAACCACTCTTACACTATATACACACACACACACACACACACACACGTCAGTATCGTGGAATACTGCTGCATTCATCTGGTCAACATTAGAATCTACAGTACATGGGATCAGGATGTGGTGCTAATTTCAATAAATGCATGCCAAAAGTGGGATAAAACTCAAGATGCAGATGGTAAATAGCAGCCATTACTCCACACACCCCCGTGATTCATCTCCCAGACTAATGCTGGCGTTTCTAATAGTTTCTAATGCTCCAAACATATGGGTAGAAGAGCGGCGCTGTTGGCAACAGCATCACACTTTTTCATTATGCACAAAGCTCCAACCACTCTCTTCCACACTCTAGTGGCCATACCAAATGCAGCAATGTGTTCATCAGCAGTGCAATTTAAATGCAGCAAAAGAGTATCTTGATTTCAAGGCCTTCATTTCAAAAACTAGTGTTTGCTTTTTCCTGGCTGTTTAATGTCTGGGCGTAGATAGGTAATAGTGTTGATTCCAGCCCTTGTGAACTCACCATTGAAGTCTGAATACAGAGTAATTTCACTTCTAAGCTGAATAATGTTGTAGGCACTTGCAAATGCTCAATGACAAGCATTCATAGAGACTGTGGTATGTTACGGGTAAAAAAAAAAATTTTCAAGGCATTAAAAAAAATTCTTGGTATTTATCAAGCAACTAAAAATGCAAGACATAATGCAGACATCAATGTAGCTGCATGTATCAATTGTGTGAGCCTTAAGATCACATTAGAATCCCATTTTAAAGTGGGATGCTGTACACTGAGCAGAAACTACTATGATTTGTTATGCATTTTTCAAATAAGCAGTGTTTTTCAGTCACGTACGGTGAAAAAACTAAAATATTGTTTTTCCACTACCATCTTGGATTGCAGAGCAGATTTACCAAAGGCAGGGTATGCCATTTCAAGTGTTGTCAGGATATGTCAGAGACATGTCTTACAGTTGGAAGGATTTAAAAGCTGATCAGAGAATATGAAAGACATTACAGGCAGTTACAGTATCTCACAAAAGTGAGTACACCCCTCACATTTTTGTAAATATTTGATTATATCTTTTCATGTGACAA
>JANDJT010000050.1:20483516-20494545 GCA_024331685.1 Stegophilus panzeri
TGTCACATGAAAAGTTATAATCAAATATTTACAAAAATGTGAGGGGTGTACTCACTTTTGTGAGATACTGTATATATGCAAAAGGTGGACATACTGTACAAGTTGTGGCTTAGCAGTGGTGCAGTGGTGGCTTAGTGGTTAAGGCTCTGGGTTACTGATTGGTAGGTCTGGGGTTCAAGCCCCAGTTGGGCCCTTGATCAAGGCCTTTAACTCTACTCCAGGGGTGCTGTATCATGGCTGACCTTAGCTTCCTGACAAACTATTGTACTCGAGTGTACCATATAGCCCATCTGTTGCTTTGCGCCATGTATAGTTCGTCCATTAGTAGAAAGGGACCACCACTGACATTATTTAGATGATGTGCTATTTTCAGCACAGGAGTTTTTTTCTATGTATCCTAGTCTAGCCCTTCATCAATATTAGGGTCTGACTGAAGGATCAGCCCCCAAAAGAATATATCTTGTCAGCGATGGTCCATTCCTATGGGGGGTCTTTTCTGTTGATAAATGGGGTAGAAGTGGATGACAAATTGTGCAGTCAGTCATAGTATACATATAAAGTGCACATAATATATGGTGGAGGTACAACTGAGAGCAAAGGTTTGCATACCCTATAGTTGAATTGAAATGATTTGAATTAAAAAAAAAAGATGGGCGATAAAGGGAAAAACCAACACGTGGTTGATTGTTCTTGCTGGCAGTCTGATCATCATCTTACATTGACGGCCAACTGTTACTCTTTTGTTTTTCTGTACAGGGGTGGACAAAGGACTGTGAAATTATACTTAAGTGAAAGTATACAAAGTCTAACTCGAGTAAAAGTTGAAGAATCCAACCAAAACATGTACTCAAGTGAAAGTAAAAAAAGTTGCTACTTTTAAACCTACTCAAGTATTAAATACTAAACAGTAGATGTTTTTACCTGAGGAAATCAAATCAATGCCATGTGTTCATGTGAAAATTACAATGTTCTGCCAGAAAACGTCATTCGCCAATTTGCAATATTTTCCATTAGCAAGAATTTGACTTTCAGTAATCGCTTTATTCAGGTCAGGGTTGCGGAATATCCTGGAGCCTATCCCGGGAACACTGGGCCTGAGTTGGGAAAATCCCAGGATGGAACACCAGTCCAATGCAGGGCATTATAAACTGAATGCAGTGTATATATACTGTAGTACATATTAAATGATTCAGAACCAGTAGCTATAAAAAATCACCACCCTATTTCTTCAGTTAAAGCAAGGGTTCTGCTTTTTGGACAATTGGCCCCAAAAGAACATTATTTTATTTGTATTTTTTTATTATTTATAATTTAGGACTTCTAAAATCATATGCTAAAAACATTTAGGTAATATGTTTGTTTTTGTTTTATTGACTTCTGTGGTTTCAGTGAATTGATGTTATCGAGGCACTAGTGGAGATAGTGACTCCCCATAACATTTTAAAATAGTAGCACACAAAGTCTGTCCTGATAGAGTGATATTTTTTAATATTCATTTCTAAACCAAATGAATAAGACAACAGAGAAGACTGTGAGTTTCTCTCACAACCCCATTTTAAAATCCCCACATGTGGTTGCCACCTCAATTTTGGGAACCCCTGGGTTAAAATAAATCTTGTAATCGAGTCATTTATTTGTTGCCTTACACATCATATTCTACTGGATGCCCTGTCAGACCCCTGAATACAAAAGCAATTCAAGAACAAAGCTCATCAGCTGTGGGTTCAGAGGCATTGATTAAAGGTCCAACAGTGGCTCTCTGACTTGCTTCCATGGCATATCTGGAATCTGAAGCCACATCCTGTTGATCATTAATAACATAACCACTATAGAGAGAACATAACCACTTAAGAGAGTGTCTTGAGGTTTCTACTGAAATTTCTCACACAAACGTCATAGCAAATTCATGTCAAGGAAGAGAGTCAATATTCTATACATTGTTAATACATAAATGGCTGACAAATGTTAGCCTATGCCTAAAGGCCAGCGTGATATAACTGTACAGGATAGTACAAATGTCTCATAGATAGAATTCAGTCTTCTGGAAAAACTGCTCTTCAGTTCATCAGTGCAGTCTAAACGATTGCGTATGGATCTCTTCCTGTTCTGAACATTATCCATATTTATAATCAAATATCCCTAAATTATGCTCTTTTCTTTAATATTCTTTAACTGCCTGGCTTGATTACTGATGTCTTAGTGACTTCACAAGAGAGAGCAGATCTGCAGATCAACCAATTATGCAGTGATAGCTTTCACTTCCTGTCAAAATTTTACAAAGCAGTGTTTGTGCAAAGACTCCTTAAGCAAGCAATAAAAACTCTCAGGCTGCATAGCAACTGAACAGAACTCTTTATTCAAGTATGAAAACATAAAGCACATATTGTAGCAGACAGGTCTGTCGCGTACAAATCAACAGTTATAAAGGCAAATCATGAACTTTGAATAACAATCGATTATCTTTAAGAGGTTTATTTCTTCCTCATCTAACATGAACTGCATAGAATTTTGCATGATCGGTGTCACTATGTCATCCAAAAGGATCTTTGTGTTGGTCCCTTAACAGAAAACGAGGAGGGAGATCAAACAAAAAGAAACATTTGAAACAGCTTTACACATATTCAGTGGATCATCTTTGCATTTCATGATGTTATAGTTAATAAACCCTTTCAGAGCCATAATCCTCACATTTCTTTATATAGCAGAAAAGATTTCAAGTCTGTAATGATGAACAAAATCGGACAGGTACTATAATGTTCTCGACTTACTGAGAGAACGTGCTTCATATTTCTGGCGATAACCAGTGACCACCTAGTACAGAGAAATCTTTATCACTCATCAGAACATGCTGAGTTCTTTAGTTAACAGTACAAGAACAGACTGAATGAGAAAATAAATGCTACTGCATATTTTTCCATTATACTGTTGGGATAAACTTTAACTAATCACATGGACGTAGAATCACACCAGTAGTGCGTCGCTATACATGAAGAAAGCCTACATCCAGCGCTTGCTGTTTGCTGGATTTGAGGCTGAAGTGTGATTCTTCCATGGTGGAAGAATCTGATTGTGCCTTTCATTTGATTTGGGATTAGTCTACAGTTCTTCCCCCCCCCCCATGACATCATATAGAAATTTGCACATTCAAGTCAATAATAGACATGCAAAAGAAACCTTCCACTTTTCATTTGTTTTTGTGGGTTTTTGTGTGTTTTTTAAAGCTGATCTAATCACAGCAGCAATTCTTGAATGGGGTTTTCCAAACATTAACCAGAACACAAATGACAGATGAATTAATAATAATAAAAACAAGACAAAGGGTTTCTTTTTCTATATCTTGAAACATAAAATCTTTCTGGATGAGATAAGAGGAAGCAAAAAAAAAAAGGGGGCATATAGGGACTGACATCAGCTTGTAGCCGCTAAACTGGTCTCTACATCCGCTGCGTATCTGGAAACATCCCAGAAATCAGCTCCAATCTGTAACAATTAACATACATACATAACTGCAAAGTGCCTTGTAGTGCTGCTTATGAAAAAATGACCCAGTATGTGTATAGCTAGGGTTTGCTTTCTTGCTCCAGACAATGGCAAAACATGAACAAGTCACAGAAAATCATCTGGACAGAAGAAACAGAGAGCAAACAAGATAAAGCCATTTGCCTAGAACATGAAAACAGTTTACTTCCCTACTACAGCAGAAAGAAGTTAGTCACCACTCCATCTTAAAGTTCAGCAAACCACAGAGCTTTTGATTTCACTCTTAACTTTTCCAAAGTGCCATCTCTGAAGCTAATAAAAGTGTGGAATGCACTGCACTCAATTATAAAGTGTCACTTATTGCAATCACTTTTTGTTCAAACAAAAAGAAACAAAATCAACACAATCTCAGTGTTTGTAAAAGCCGCCTGACCAAACCGGTACTGCAGAATGGCTGTGATTTACATTAACACAGTGAATCACTGGATAGTCTGGGGTCAATGTGGTCCACCTGCCAGGTCGCTAATTGTCCCAAAGTGCTGAGTACCAAAGGATCAATCAGCCGTTATTCCCTTTTCCCGCAACTCCTCCGTCACCCGCACGAGGTATGTAGGATCTGGGTAACCAAAGCTGTAAAAGAAAGAACAGATATAGAATTTTGATTATAGAAAGCTGCTGTAAATGAAGTTTGCTAATCTTGCCAGCTTTGCCCTCTATATAAACCCCCTTCCTTCAACGACATGTGCACATAACTGTATCCTATAGCATCATATTCTGTATCCTATAGCATCATATCCATAGTCTGTGTGGATGTAAACTTTTCCTCCACATAAGCAATTACACACTGTATTATAAATCAAGAACCTGATCAAATTGTAGGATTTGAAGGCTGTCTGGGTTTTTTTTTTTTTTTGTTTTTTTTTTTTTTTTTAAGATAGCCAATAAATGACACTTACAACTAAATAGTACCTGATCACATTTAGTAGTATAACATTTTGTTATATTGTACACCCCTGTATATGTGGGATGACAAAGTTGAATTGAATTAAGTGTTACTTTTTTTTGGCTGGCTAACCAATGTTACAGTTTGGGAGTATAATAAACTACACCAGAATCGACCAAGCAAAGTAATTACTGGTTAAACAGAATCAAATCAATAGAGGTGCCATCATTGCTAGCAAGAAAATCCTAGCAGGCAGAAAGAAAAATGGAGTTTTATCACAAAAACCCTAGCGAGATGGCTTTTTTTTTTTCCAGCTGTGCAGCATGCATCCGTAAGAAAACAGCAAGGCAAAAGTCTAGTGTGATGGTTACTCCATTTTTTACCATAGCAAATGTACATCTTTCATGCCCCACATCATTCACATTCAGTCAGAAAAGCATTAACTTTCAGGTGGCTCCCATTTTGGTGTTGCAAGAGGTCAAGAATCATACGTGCTACGGCTAAAGCAAAGATCTTGGCACGATGAATCAAGCTGTCATCAATTATTAAGTCATTCCCACGGAGTACAAAGATATTTAAAAGGCCAACCTTTATTTTGCCATCTGGATTTTGGTCAAAGGGAAAGTTTTTATAACATCTTTTGGGAGATATGTGGAAGACAAACATAATATAAACCAAAAAAAGATGTGTATGTTTAAGGACCAAATCAGGACGGAGCAAGACCGACCCCAAAAGTAGACCAATGACACTGCCTTTTATTGGTCAGGTCAGTAATGGACATCTTTGGTGATGTCCAAAGTTGGTTCTTACTGGGTTCAAATCTCTCAAAAACTCTTAACTTTCTTAGGCTGTAATCGTGGAACTGAATTGTGTCCGATTTCTCTACCACATCTTCCATGAGATTAGCAACTACACCATAGTCCTACAGCCTTAAGATAGTGATTAGCTGTCCATATATAGCATATGCTTGTATGGGCAAAATAATACAGACAAGGAAGACCACCTCTTTTCAGAAAAGGTTCCAATTCAGGACAGCTACAATAATTATCCATGTTCATTTTTATCTTGGTTTTGTCCTAGCATGTTTACAGTGCACTACTACCCATTATACTCCAAAACAGGGAGGGTAAAGACAGTACTGGTCAGAACTAATGTGCATTAAAGTAGAATGTATGCTTCACTTTTTATGCGTATGCTAGGAACAGCGTACAGTACGCGTGACGCAAATTTCACAGACGCATTACAACCACGCGTATACGCTAGCGTTCGCATGAAAAAACAAAGTATACCAGAGCCTTAAGCGTGCCCCTGCTTCTAATCAAGTAATGCTGTACTCTTGATGAGCCTCACTATGCTTGAAGGAGATCAATATATCTGTGGCTATCTCACATGACTATGAAACAGGAATTACCACAGCAAATCTGGTTTTATCAATAATACATTCATATAAGATGGCATACCATCGTGGTCCACCCCATATAGAGGTCTTGTGGTGGATATCATTCCATGTGATGACATTATGCATGCCTGTGGTCATGGAGGTTCCTATAGTGAAAATGAGCCGCTGTTCAAAAGCCCGCCGCAACAGTCGCAGCACACGGTTACCCTCGGGGCTGTCCGGTAGGTAGGCCACACGATCTGTGCCTGGATACCGCACCCCAGGGTTCGGGTGCTCTTGCTGGAAAAATAGAACACAATAAAAATAATATACACAAACTAAAAGGAAGATTGCATTTTGATGATCGCTATTCAGTTCAGTCAAATGGCAGAATAAGACAGCAAATCACTGTCAAGTCGAAATACTTACCGATTGAAACCCTGGTGGGAAACTATAGATAATGCAAATGCAGCCATAGCCCTCATGCCCAGGCAACTCCAGATCTGGGTCTCTTTCCACCATCATGCTACCATTTCCTGGCTGATTCCCAATGAGCTGGCCATAAACGAGCCTGCACACAGGACAAGCCTTCTTCACCTGGAATGCCTGTTCCAGGCAAGAACGGCAGAATGAATGGCTGCACTTCTCCAAAGTAGTCTTCTCTACCATCTCTCCCATGCAGATGGAGCAAATGGCACTGTCGTCTTCGCTTGAACGGCCTGCTCCTGAATCACAATCCGTCTTTGCTGTGGCTTCGTGCAACATGGGCAGAACGGTGCAGGAGTCCATCTCAGTGCTTTTCCTGCACCTTTGCTGCTGCCTCTGGGATCGACGTGGCTGTGGAGGAGGAGGAAGCAAACTGCCCTCAGCGTCCGTTTCCACCACCCCAATACAGGGTAACAGAGAGCGCTTCCTCTTTGGAGCAGCTTCCTGTTTGGTCATCTCCTTGCGGGCACAGCGGCACAGGTCTATAAAGGCTTTGCGTGTGGCAGGTGAGACTGGGCCTTCCTTCAAGCTGGTCCTGCCCTCCACCGGGGAAAGTCTTACAGCACAGCAGCCTCCGCGCTCTCCACGGCGCACGATGCCAGCACTCAGTCCCTGTTTATCCTCAAAGTCAAGCAGCCACGGCCTCCCAGCTGCTGCCAGGTAATCCCACACAGCCTGAGACACCAGTACCTCATCACTGCCCTGGCCTGTGCGCACACTCATCTCATCAGATGAAACTAGGCACAGAAATCAAGGTGAGAGGACACACCCAAAACAATCCTCACTAGGTATGTTTACATGCACCCATTTTCATTGATCCGAATGAATTTGAATCCAATTACAGATTCTGAAAGTACAGTTTATATGTACCTTAAACATTGAAATCCGATTCAAATATGCATTTACACGTACATTACATATATTTAGAACAAAACTCATACTACTGCACTGCGCAAGATATTTTTTTTATCTGATTGAGTAAATAGTCAGATTCAAACGTTTACATGGCTATTTTTTCCCTATTTACCTGATCATTTCAGATCCACACCACCCCTTTCAATCCGATGGTTATTTCATTTGGATTGAGCTCAATTGGATTAATTGAGATGTTTACACGAAGGCTTTTGAATCCAATTTAGCTATCAATCCAATTAATAACAGATTATTTGGTTTGCATGTAACCGTACCTAATGTGTTTATATTACCAATATAAATGCAGGATGGCTCCATCAAATCTTTTCACATTAAATGTACTACTACTAAGTAAACAAGGTAGCCCATGCTTATTCTATCAAGGTGACATTATTTCCAGATTGATTGATTTTTTTGGCAGACATTCTTCAGCACTACGTGCACAAATTGCATCAGCAAAAAAATTCAGCCTAAATGTAAACTAATGTGAATCTAGATTCATATTCATACAACTTGGTAGCCTATTTTTAAACCCTCCAAGCAGTAGATCGACCAAAGCATATGTAATCCACTCCTAACTGCACTCGAGAAAACACAGCTTGTCATGTTACCGAGAAATTGGAACCCACAGGGCAGATCCCCCTGAACTGAACATGAAAACAAGGATGTTTATTCTATCAAGCTGAGATTATTTTCAGATTTGAATCTGAGCTCGAGACATTTCTCGGAACTACATGCACGAATTGCATCAGCAAAAAAGAAAAAAGAAAAAAAAAGTCGGGCCTAAATGTAAACTAATCTGAACTCAGACATATTCACATTTCTACGACTTGGTAGCTTACTTTTGAATAATTCAGGTTGTCGCTACACCAAAACACATACATGCATACTCTTGAACTGCACTCGAGGGGGGAAAAAAAATCACAAAAGTAGCGCGCGACGTTACCTTTCTTCTCGAGTTAACACGAGACAGTTAACGAGTCCTTCTTTCCGATGTTGTAGGCTATCAGAACACCTAATCTCTTCACGGAATATTCTAGACTTCTCAACTATGCTTTTGTGTGTGTGTGTGTGTCTGTGTGCTGCGAGGGGAGTTCATCAGCAGACGTCAACTATCAACAGGCGCTCGCGGCGCAGAATCGAATCAGCTGTTTCTGAACAGCACAAAAACACCGGATAAACAAAGAGCTCGCGCTCCTTTCCCCGCCTCCTCCTCCGCTCAATCAACTGCAAACAGCCGGCATCAAACAACAGTGTGTACTATTATTATTATTATTATTATTATTATTATTATTTCAATCAATGAGTTACATGGGAAAACTCTTTTACCTTGTGATCCCATAAATTCGCCCTTAACGGCAGGTTTGGATATCACCCTATTACAGAAAAGATATAAAAACAAGATTACTTTTTTTATTGACACATCAGATAAGCTATGTAGGATCAAAGGACAAAAGAGACGTGTTGCAACTTTCCGTTTTTCATGTCACAATTTTGAACAAAAGAATAAAAAAGAAGGCGTGCATTGTCTTTAATCTCACCTCCTGTGCTGCCGGAAGAGCTCGGTATATTGGTAATCTACAGCACCCGGAAAACGGTTAAGGTCCGATGGAAGCATAAAGACAAGCGTTGCATTGGGGTTACTTTTAGAACACGGGAATTACACCGGATCATGACCGTATCACCGATGCATTTGTTTGGTTAAAGCACACGTCAAGCCGTGCAACGTCCACAGTCCATATTAACGCACGCGCGCTGTGTTTTGGTGTTCAGTTCTCTCTCGGGTTTCTTCCGAGTCCCATCCATGCACACCGAGGAAACCATGTCCGAGTTTATCAGGATAACCGTCTTTATTATTATTATTATTATTATTATTAGCCTAGTATTAATCTATTTTCCGTTTGCCATAAGAAACCGGTAACATGAAGAGGGTGTCATCTTGATCTAGTTTCCAGGACCCCGTGAGAAGAGAAGCAGGAAGTTCGTCACTCGGATCGTAGCGGATTAAAGTCCAGCAGGAGTCTCTGGCCACTGCACGGCGCCATTTTGAATGGCAGCTTTTCAATAAGTGTGTCGGATTTTGGGTTGGATACATGCACGAGCCATCTAACTGTATTCACTAAATAAACCCTGTGAAGCCTGACACATGAAATAATAGTCAGAAAATTCAAATTTTATAAAATTGAAGTGTTTATTGGACCCTTTGACAAAATACAAAAAATTATAATAATAATAATATAATTTACTTATATGATTTTTTTTGTATCATATTTGATATATCAGGCATCTATGTCAATGTATTGATCACAGCAATGTTTATTTTAGAAACACAAACAGATATTGTTCATTGCATTTGAAACATTTCAGTTGGTTTGGTTCTTTAAAAAAAAAAAAAAAAAAAAAAAAAAAAACCCAGGAACCTTTTTACAACCCCTATTCCAAAAAAAATTGGGACATTGTGTAAAATGTAAATAAAAGCAAAACGCAATGATTTGCAAATTTCACAAACCCAGCTGTTATTCACAATAGAACATAGAAAACATATCAAATGTTTAAACTGAGGAAATGTACCATTTTAAGGAAAAATAAGATAATTTTTTATTTGATGGCCGCAGCACATCTCAAAAAAGTTGGGACGGGGAGGGGGGCAACAAAAAGCTGGAAAAGTAAGTGTTACTAAAAAGAAACAGCTGGAGGAACATTTTGCAACTAATGAGGTTAATTGGCAACAGGTCAGTAACATGATTGGGTATAAAAAGAGTATCCTGGAGAGACAGAGTCTCTTAGAAGTAAAGATGCGATGGAATCTGGATGGAAGCATATGTTGCTCTAAAACCTGTATATACCTTTAAGCAGTGATGGTGCTTTCCAGATGTGCAAGCTGCCCATTCCATAGGCACTAATTAGTGATCGACCGATTATCGGTTTTACCGATATTTTTCCCGATATTTAAGAATTTTTCCATTTTCTAAAATCGGAAACCCGATAAATGGCGCCATCTTGTGGGCGTTTTGAGAATTGCGCGAAGGAACGCTATTGCAGCACTAAATCTGAGGAAAGACGAGTTAACAAAGGTGTGCACAGATAAAGTATACTTGCTTTGCTTTAGTTAATACATTTTATTTAACATAACAGCCATTAATGTACAAATGAGAAATACATAAATGCTTGATATGTAGTTTAAGCAGCTTAGTGCTAAGAAATAGAGACAAACTCAGTCACATAATCTGTTTACCTCATCGAAGCTTTTATTTAAAAAAAGACACTTTACTAACAGTGCACATTATTTATTTTTTTGCACTCTTTCAGACATCTCTATTTATTGGTGTATAAATAACAGGTTTTTGGTTTTGTTTTGTATGCAAGGAGGAGAAACGGTTTGTTCAGTTCAGTGGTGTTATCGTTGTGTCAAAAAGAGAAGTAAAACAATGAATAAATTTTGGTTCTGCATATCTGTTATCGGGCACATAAACATGCAAATATCAGTAACGGTTATATAAAAAAAAAAAAATCACTATCGGTCAATCTCTAGCACTAATGAACCCCCATACCAGCAGGCTTTTGAACTGAGCGCTGATAAAAAGCCCAAAGTCCAAAGAGGAAAAAGTCCCTTTCCTCTTTAGTTGTCTTTAGTTTAGAGGACGCAGCGTCCGTGGTTTCCAAGAAGAATTTCAAATTTCGATTCGTCTGACCACAGAACAGTTTTCTACTTTGCCTCAGTCCATTTTAAATGAGCTTTGGCCCAAAGAAGACTGGCATTTCTGGATCATGTTCACATATGGCTTCTTCTTTGCATGATAGAGCTTTAACCAGCATTTGTGGATGGCACG
>JANDJT010000050.1:20496438-20518323 GCA_024331685.1 Stegophilus panzeri
TATGTGTGTATATGTGTGTATATGTGTGTATATGTGTGTGTATGTGTGTGTATGTGTATATGTGTGTATATGTGTGTATATGTGTGTATGTGTATATGTGTGTATATGTGTGTATATGTGTGTATATGTGTGTATATGTGTGTATATGTGTATGTGTATGTGTATGTGTGTGTGTGTGTGTGTATGTGTGTATGTGTGTATGTGTGTATGTGTGTATGTGTGTATGTACACATATATCATCCATGCCCCCCAAAGTTGAACATCCCAAGGTGGGAAATAACATCGTTACAATTTGAAAATTACCAGTTACTAAGTTTACATGCACATCAGTAGTTCAATATTAATCAGACTTTGCCAATATTCTAATTAGTATTGAGTCTGATTGTCCAGTTCACATCAAGACTTTTCAGATTAAGAATTTCTGATTCCCACCCCTGGAATACACCTGTTTTAATTGGAAATTTGTTGCATTATTCAGAAAATCCACTGAAAGGAGATATATGTGCATGCTCAGTCTGCAAGGAATTGTAGGTTCTAACAGACGCTTAGTGGTAGGCTAGGTATTTAGGAATGGCAACTCCATCATACTTAACAACCTTAACAACAACTTAACAACAACGAATATAGACCTTAAACGGAATTTGACATGCATGTAAACATAGTCACTTACAAGGCACCATGAAAGCAGCATTAATGTAGCCAATATACCTACCAGCTGGGAGGAAACCAGTGAACCCAGATGAAACCCACACAGACACAGGGAGACCATCCATCCATCCTATTCTATACCACTTATATTACAGGGTCACGGGGAACCTGTAGCCTATCCCAGGGAGCATCGGGCACAAGTCAATCCATCGAGGCCAATCCATCACAGGGCACACTCACATACACATTCACACACTCATTCATACACTACAGACACTTTGGATGTGCTAATCAGCTTACCATGCATGTCTTTGGACTGGGGGAGGAAAGTGGAGTACCTGGAGAAAACCCCGCAGCACAGGAAGAGCATGCATACTCCACACACACACACACAACAGCGGCGGCAATTGAACCCCCAACCCTGGAGATGTGAGGCGAACGTGCTAACCTAGTCTAGGTATAGGTATAAGCCAGTATAGCAAGTGCAGGGTCAAGCTGAGGACCTTGGAGCGGTGAGGCAGCAACTCCACCTGTTGTGCCACCATACTGCCCATTTTCCAAAACAATAAAAATAAAACAGTGTAATGTTAGATGACAGACAAATAAAAACTTTTATATATTTATTTATTTGAACATAGTATTGTTTTGGTATCGGTATCAATTGTTACTGGGTGATACTATTGTAGTTATCGGTCGTATTAACCTGCTGGGACATGCTGCAAGCTGATCTGAGACCTCACACAACTCTTCCGCCATCACTGTGGAAGAGCAGTGGTAGTGTTACTATGGCGACGTAGCAAGCTCCATGTGCGCGCGCACGCCTCCTGAACGCGCCGTAGCAAGTTCCATGTGCGCGCGCACGCCTCCTGAACGCGCCGTAGAATACGCCAGAAAGTGCGAGCTGCGTCACAGCGCGCGTGCACAGAGCCACGGCGGAGAGACACGCGAGGAGTCAGCAGGAGATTTGCACTAGCGTCCGATTACTGCTGCTAGCTGTTTATTTTTGTGTGTTTTTTGCGAGTGTATCAGAGCCGACCCCAAGGCTGTCGTTTTTTAATATATATCTATATAAAAAAAAGTGTAATTTTGCTGAAAGCTGATCCCGACATGTAAGTTTTATCCTAGCGAACGAGATGTGCTAACTTGTTAGCTAGGTAGCTCGCGCATACTTAGCCAGCTAGCAAAGAATGTCAACCGAGCTTTCGGTTCAAAACGGTAGAACAGAACACCAACATTCATTTACATACAAATGTATATGAAACACAACGACAATACTTGAAGGAACAAAATATATTTAAAGCGGTATTGTAAGGCCAGGGAGAGCATTTTGCTTCAAGTAATGCTAGCTTGCTAATGCATGCTAGCTAATTCAGATGGCTAAACATTTTTAGAAATTGATGTGGCCTCTACTTAGCGCCTGAGCTAGCTAGCTAGCAAACTGTACTAACTCATGTGGCATTTACTATTTTATTTTAAAATAGTCGCTCCTCTTCGTACTGCATTGGTGGTCTCTGAGCCACATGGAAAATACGAGAAAATATGCTAGCTAACGCCCACTGCACGGTACTGAATTAGATTTACCAGGCTTTGGTTTTCTCCTCTTAATAATCCTCTTTCTGCATGGCTCTCCAAACCTGCTTCATGTGTCTGTCTATACTTTTATAAAGCTTTCCACAGACTCCTGCCGATTATGGCGGTTTTTATTGATCGTTTGCTGTGCATTAGCTCTATTGTTAGCTAGGCAGTTTTGTCGTGAAAGCGTGATGTTGCAGTATCGGAGCAGCGCTAGATGACGCTAGCTCACCTCAAATCGGCTTAATGCGAGCTCCATTTATTTAAACAGGCGACCTTGAGGTAACGTGCGGCGTCGGAAACGACGTTATCGGCGAAGTAGGATGATAATTCGTGTACCTAGGTTAACAGGACTTTATTTGTGAGGTTTTTTTTTTTATCTGCACATGGCGGTGTTTGGTTGCTAGCTACTGTGCTAGCAGTGCTGTAGACAGGTGCCTGAATGTGGCTAGGGTTGCCACGGTAACGTCCGATATCCCCTGGCCATCTGGGTCACGCGACATCTAAGTACAAGCTCTGTCTGGGGGAGATCCTGATGTTAACAGGATGAAACTCGCACCAGAACTGGATGAAGTCTTGTCTCTGGGTTATTTTAGGTCAGAGGTTCCTCAGGACACAGGAGTACACTGTGTCCTGCACATTTGAGTGTTTTCCCTGCTCTGACACACCTAATTGAACTAATCAGCCCTTGTTCAGGTAAAGTAGGTATGTTAAACCAGGGAAAGCATTAAGCACTACTCCTGGACCCGTGTGCCATTCCACTGAACCTAACAAACGGTGCAGTTAGTCATGTTTAAATCTTATAGTCAGTACTAGCTGGAAACTCTGGATCTGTATCAGTTCAAATTTGGTATTTTCCAAATAGATCCCCTGATGTATTAAAGCAAATGTGATGTTGACTGGCCCGTTGCCTAGCATGTGGCCACTGTGGCTCTGTTACTTGGATCTCAAGTGGTACTTTCACGCTGGTGACTGAATCAGAGCAAATTTATGCTGTTGGTTTGTTTGGTTTCATATGACACATTATTGAATTAACCAAAACAACAACTACAAATTTGGCTGAGGATTATATAGCATGGGGAAAAGAAAGTACTAGTAAAGCTTTTGTTCATTGGGCAGAAATGCAGTGCTGGTAAGCTAAAAGTAAACTAATCTTTGCCAACAGCACCTGGAAATCACAATTACCCAAGCTTGAAGAGCACTGACTAAATGATTAGCCTATATAATAGTATTGAAAAAATTGTGTATCACATCCAGTATTTGTAAGTTTTAATATGTGGATATCCTTAATTATCCACGGCATACATGTGGTGTTGTGGCTTGAAAAATATTAAGTTTGATTGTTGCATCCTTAGTTTAGATCTAGATCGATCGATCTATCTATCTGCATGTGCAGTTTAGTCCCAAGGTACACTTTGATACATGTTGTATTACCTTTGTATGTTCTGTTTCATGGATATGCCCTAAATACTTATTTCTTTATTCAACAGGCAGCCATCAACTGCTAAGTGGTACGACAGACGAGACTCTGTCTTTATTGAGTTCTGTGTAGAAGACAGCAAAGATGTTGAGGTGAAATTCAACAAATCAAAGCTTAACTTCAGGTATGTTGTGAAATGCCAACATGTTAATGAAATGGACTGCTTGTCTGTTTGCTTGCGTAGATGCCAGTGTCCTTTCTCATTCTAACTTTTATATATTTGTCATTTTTCCCGTTCAGTTGTGTAGGGGGAGTCGATAGCATCAAATATCATAATGAAGTAGAACTATTTGAGGCCATCGACCCAAATGTAAGTATATTAGCTGTTTTTTTTTTTTTTTTTTTTTTTTTTTTTTTTTTTTTTTTTTTTTTTTTTTTGGTTGGGGGGGGGGCTGGAGCTGGTGACTAACCCTGAAAACACTGGCACAGCTCTGCTATATCCCTGCTGAAGAAAACAATAGAAACCATCACAGAATTTCTAATGGTCTTCACTACAAACACCATCACAAACCATTAAAACCATTACCATTATTGATCCTTAATGTTATCCACTAGACATAACATGCCACAAATAGAAGGTAAGGACTCACAGGGACCATTACAGTTTCCATTAAAACCAATACAATTCCTGTTAAATCCATTACAAATTCTATGAGGGTTTCTATTCGGGTTTTTTCTCTGCAGGTATGGTATAAGAAATGAGTTCTTTGTGTGTTTTTTGCAGGATTCAAAACACAAACGTACAGACAGGTCTGTGTACTGCTGTCTACGAAAAGCAGAACCTGGCAAGTCGTGGCCAAGGTTAACAAAAGACAAAGCAAAGGTGGGATTTTGTTTCTTTATTGCTTGAACAAATCAAGCATGAAAACGATTTGGTGGTCAAGAAATGCTGAATCCCCTTTTTTTTTTTTTTTTTAAACGTAGTTCAATTGGCTCAGCGTTGACTTCAATAACTGGAAAGACTGGGAAGATGATTCAGATGAAGAGTTGTCCAGCTATGACCGATTCTCAGAGGTAAGTGTAACTGTTATTGCTATGCTAAGAAATGTTTTACTGAAATAAAATGGCACTGAATGTTTTACTGTTTGTTTCTACAGATGATGAACAACATGGGAGGGGAAGATGATCTGCCTGAAATGGATGGTGCAGATGATGTAAGACCATTTTCTCATCATGTGACCGAACACTTCACTGTGTAGTCATATTAACATTGATGCACTAAAATAAAAATATAAATCCTGTCCAAAAATTCACTCCATGCTGGACAGAAAGTCAAATGTTGATTTCTTAAAAAAATAATAATAATAATAATAATAAATTGGCCTTGCATTAATTATTATTGGGGTTTTTTTTTATCTATACTTTGGGAAGACTAAAAGGATGGTAATCAAGATAGTTGTTTTCATTGCACAAGTCATCATAAACATGCATTCAAAATACAGCTCGAGTAGTGCCGGGAAATATGATTATTCCATTCATTAATACAGTGCTCATGGTAATCCTGTTTTAGAAGTGTAATGAAGTGGGGATTGCCTTAACCATTCTCATAGTAGTTTAATTGCATTGTGGTTTTTATTGAATTCATTTATTTCCTTATTTATTTGTCCAAATTGTGTAAATGGCAGTGTCAGAAATAAAGTGAATAAAATATTATTTTGTAGTAGTAATAACAAAAATAATACAAAAGAATCGAACAATAAAGAATGAATAAGTCTTGGTTAACAATATTTTTGGTTGAATTTTTATGTATCTCTGCTTAATCTAATACACTTTGAATGGGCTTTATTAATTTTTTTTGTTGTAAACTCGCTACAGAAATTTCCATTAGCTACTTTTATGTGGTACTTGTTTTAATTTTTACGAGTAGCTCAAAAAAGAAATGACAATTCAAATACATCTTTGATAAATGACTTTTTGTTTGAAATTACAGGAAGAATCTGCAGATAGCGACGACGAAAGTAAGTTGTATTTTTTTTGTTTGTTTGTTTTTCCCCACATCAGCAATAATCTAATGCCATAAAAACATGTATGTGCATAAGTCTATCACACTGTGTGGATAATGTATGTGTTGGTGTGTGTAATATGATATAATTAACCATTATGTCCATAAATTATTTACAGAGATGCCAGATCTCGAGTGAAGCTGCAAAGGATATGCTGTGGCAGAAAACAAGGATTGTTGTTTAACTGTTATTTGACAAAAAAAAAAAAAAAGGGTAGTTGTGGGGGGTGAACATTTAATTAAAAAACACAGATCAACACAAACAACAAAATACCTAAATTGAAGCTGTTTTCCAGGCTCTGAGTGTCCCACCAGAGTATACATACAATTGTGTTAATGGCTGTCTTCAAGTCATCAACACTGCTTTCTTTACCTTTTTATTCTGCATGGACAATTAAAGTTCTCCATGATGTTTTGTGGATTCTAGTTATCGTCCATTTACTTAACAGTGGCTGTGGGAGAGGATGGTGCACACACACAGCGAGAGAGAGATCGCCTTTCCCCGGTGTCAGTGAGGAACCATTATATAGCATATGCACATTGTAATTCCCAGTGATTGGAAAATTACAGTTTTCCCCATCCACATTAGACTCCATTACCCAATTCCTGGTTGACAGGAAATCTTATTTCAATTTTTATGTTAATTCAAGTCTCAGTTTGTGTGTGTGAGTGAGTGAAGCATTCTTCTCGGATGTGTGCTTCTTTTTTTTTCCAACTGCAAATACTAGCCAAAACATTTACTGGATTTAAATACAGCTACATTCAAAATGGAAGTTGCCTGTTGCGTTTCACTGGGAGACATGTTTTGTTGGCACTCTAGATACATTGATTATTTTATTTTTTTCCCATGAAATAGGTTGATGTGTAAATCAAATATGTTCAAAGTGCATAGTCCTGTCTGTACACATGGCTTTCCCAAATAATTTCAAGTTCGTAATCCTTTGTCACACTTGAACGTGTAGCAGGCATTTGAGCACTGATATCTTCCATTTATGTGAAGTGATTTAATGTAAGCTTCACCGCTGTACAGAACAAAAGGGTAACTTATCAATAGCTGACCAAATTGTGATTGCACTCCTAATATCAATGCAAGTGTGACTAAAAATGTTTGTTGTGCTAACCTGCCACCACAGGTTGAGGAACTTAAGTTTGTTAAACGCAGTGGGGTTTTGTCTACATATTTTTAATAAACTGTCTCTAAACAATTGTTTCACACGTGTTGAGTAACCCATGTAAGTCAAATTTTCCTGTTCACGTTTATTGGCACTTTTATCCAGTGCAGCTTAAAGGTGAGGATAATTCTCGCATTCTGGCAGCTGTCAATTAAAGGAAAAATCCACCCTCAACGACTTGCATGTTAATCTTTATAATGAACATGTGACTTCAGTGTTGGCAAAGATTAACTTTGTAATGAAATTACAAGTCAGACATGTTGGTCTTTTTTTCTTTTTCTACTTTAATGGTTTCCTACGTTACCCATAATGCTTTGACTACCTGCTGATAGTAGTGATATTGGGAATGGGCTGCTTGCACTCAGGGCTATGACACATTCCCGTTTTGAAATAGCACGAAACTCACATTTCCAGTAGCAATGTGTTTATATTCAGTAAGACAGTAACGTCTAACTTTTTTTTTTTTTTTTTTTACTTTTTCTCTTTTTTTTTTTTTTTTTTTTTTTTTTTTACAATAAAGAGTCTTACAATAAAGTTAGCCAATGTTGGGCTAATGTTAGCCTGTCTTTTTGTTTTTATTAATTATTTTCTTACCTTCAAAGTAGTTTATATATGACTAAGCATGTAGTCTAACACTTTTCTCCAGCTTACTAAAAGAGGCTTTATTACGTATATGATGAACATTATTCGGTTTCAGAAGATCCTGCAGACACCGGGTATCAATAGCACCATTGTCATTATAGAGGATGAGCCGGAAGCAGAAGTATTTGTGCAAGTAGCCCAGTACATAGACTTGTATATAGATGCCACTTTGGCCCATTGCTGCGATATGCTAATGTGTCAGCCATATTGATCCGGGCAAGACTGTGCTATAAACAAAACAGAAGTAAACGGGAGCTGTGGATTTTCTGGATAAAAACCACAATAACGTTTACATTTCTCAAACAATTTCAATGGTTTATGATCTACATGAAGTACAAAAAAGTTCTGTCTCAAGTTCCTTACCATCTCGATATTTAAACTTGGAAAATTATTCGTTGTCAAGGAATTGTGAAAACTCACGCTTAAAGCATATATTTGTCTTATTTTTCTTGGTTAATAAATACTGAGACGTCCCCAATGTAATATAATGCAATGTACATGAAATGTGCATAAAGTTGTTTTTTTTTATTATTATTGTGGGGAAAAAAATTCTGTCTTCAACCCCATCTTTTAACTTTTCTTGTGCTTCAGGTCAGAATTCTGTTAACAAAGCTCGTTTATTTTTAATTACTGAAATAAATCAAACATGGGACCTCAGTGTTCACCTTTTGTTAGCAACAAGCTAGTCAGTTAACTGTGATTGCTTTGAGGAGTGATGTATATTTACTTCAATACAACTGTGTAGTCAGTGTTCTAGATTTAACAAGCAAACATGTCTGTATGTTGATTAATCTGAAGCACAAAACTTGTATATACGCTATAACTTACAAAAAAAAAAAAAAAAAAAAAAAAAAAAAGTACTATGTTGTTTACTGTTGATGCTGTGAGCAGCCATGTAGATTTGACCACTTGCTGAACTCCAATTGAATTTCTAAGTAGGAATTTTGAGTTTGGTGGGGTGGGGGGTTGTTTTTTCTTATACGGAGGTCAGATTGTTTCCTGCAGCAATGCAGCAGCGCTTTAGTCTGGCCGGCTGCGTCACCTCCTCATTTGTACCCTCTGCCAAAACACAGGTTCCAAAGGTTCAACTTTCATGCTAATCCTGCAGTGAACACCATCATGCTCATCAACTCGTTGATTGTTTCTCATAAATGTGATCTTGGGTGTCACTGGAAAATGGTAAGTAAGAAAAGAAACTCCTGCCCTTGAGTTTTTAAACATTAACAGTGAAACTTGAATGTTACTTATCTTTGATAGTGTTAAAACTTGTTTTATTCTTCCCCATTGTAACTGCTAGCAACGGCCCTGTGACGTCAGAATGACTCACAACCGCAAACTTCTCACATGAATAATGAAAATACAGCACCCACCTACAAATTATCAACAGAATCACATCACAGATGGACTTTTCCTTCTTGGCAGATATTGAAAGGAAAACTCCAGTTTGTGTACCGTGTGCTCTGTAAATGGGAGACAAAACAAATATGGTGGTCCACCAACGTCCAATTCAAAAAGCTCCACCTCTTGTGACTAGCTTTAAGCTAAATTCCAGCAAATTGGTGACACAGAATCCAATTTAAATGTATAACTAAGTCGTTGAGGCGGAAAGGCCTTGTTCAAAAGGCCAAAGGTGGCGCTGAAACATGGTGCACATTTTATCAGAATGTGATCATATAGGACTCTGATTAGGTCATGGTAACAGTGTTTAATTTAAACTATTACCCTCACTGTTAACAGAAAGGCTGCATATGCAGGGTTTACCAGTATACACATGCCTAAAATGAAATGCCTTGTCAAAAAGCCAGACATGCAAGTCCAACATGCAGTGTCTTGCTAACTTTCTCAGTATGAATGAATCACTGAGCTGACTCAGGTCTCAAGGTTATATTTTTACTTCATTTTTAATTTTGAAGGTAATCAAATATGAATGCTTTCATAATCATAATGCCCAGGTAATGTTCTAAACATTGGTTTAAATGGTTTAAATTATGCTAGTTTGTTTATATTTTGGAAAATAGAAACAGCGAAATTCATTAGGAAGTACAACAGGCATGTATAAACAAAAATAATAACTATAGACCCACACCCGTCACTATTTGAGAGCCATTAAGAACTTGATGTAGATGAGGTTGAGAAACTGTCAGAGTGAGAATTCACACACCATGCTGACAGAGTTGGTTTTTCCCCCCCAGTGTTTCTGTGGTATGGTTTATATTTAATTAAAAATCAAAACACACCTTCTGGTTAAGGCACAATTCAAGTTTAAATCCGAATACAACTACAGATGTAGATATTTTGAGCACTTTGATTGCATTATAACACTAAATTCGCATGTTCAGTGACAGTGAATTTTTGTCTCTTTGCATAGATTACAGAGAGTCATGTGATGTCCTAGCCTAGGACTCTTAGGCATTGTCTTACATGTTGGATAAGACACCATTTGGGTTCAATAGAAAGTTGTGTTAACTTGATTTTTCACTTGAGTCATGAATTTAACTACATGATGAAGCTTTTCTTAAGAACAACAATTACACACTCAAACATAGTTTCACCATGCACAAATTCCACTTAAGATGAAAAAGTCATTATATAACAGAAGCAATCACCTTACTGCATGCCTGAACACACACGATGAGCCAACTTAGTGGAAAATGAGGCATGAATATTTCCTCTTTGTGAATCCATCAAGCTGAACTAGAGCTCTTTGGATTTCATTCACATTTTGCAGTGTTTTAACTGAGCGTTATCTGACAAATAATTCAGAGGAGAAACTGAGGAAATCCAAAAGCTGACAAGTTATTACAGAATATTTATATCGCATTTTGAAACTTTTGAACATTTTAAACTTACATTGTGTTGCTTGTGATAATGAAGAAAAGGTCTGTGAAGCCCAATATGTTGTTGGTTCAAATATTGTCTTTTTCAAGCTGTTCTGAGGGTATTGCTGTAAACTGTAGAAACAGCAGCAAGACCCCTGCGGAAATCTTTTTTATAGAAACCCACACAGAATTTGTAATGGTTATAATGGGAATTGTATTGTATTTTACGGAAATTGTAATGGTTCCTGTGGGTCTCTACTGGGCATTTGTTGCCTTCTATTGGTGGCATGTTATCTCTAGTGGATACCATTAAGATCCAATAATGGTAGTGTTAATGGTTTGAATGGTTAGCCGATGCTTTGTAATGGTATTTGTAGTGAAAACCATTCGAATTTCTTTGATGGTTTCTATTGTTTTTACAGCAGGGAAGGCCTTTTCTAGGCGCTGACAGAACAACCACCAGAGGGAGTCGAAACGTTATTTTCTCACAGAGTGCTCCGAGTTTCTCACCCACCAGATGGAGACGAGAGACATTTCCTGTATGAGCCATCCACTAGATAGAACCCTTCTGTGATGAAGGTAGAAACATGGAAAAGTTTAACCCATTAAACCCCATTATTCAGCTTATTATTTGGCTTATTATTCAGCTATTCAGCTTAAGCATATTATTATGTGACTACAGTGAAACTATAGACTGCACTTAGGCAGGGGCGTGGCCAAACATTTTATAATGGGGTTTCCATGATAGATACAATCACTTCACTGGTTTATCAATCTAGGGCACGGCCAAGTACTAATCTGCATCCATAGAAAATGACATATTGTGGCTCACCTACATTGGTGCTTGAAAGAATAGAATTTTCTGCATAAATATGACCTAAAACAACATCATATTTTCAGACAAGTCCTAAAAGTAGACAAGGAGAACCTAATTAAACAAATGAGACAAACATATTATACTTGGTCATTTATTTATTGAGAAAAATGATCCAATATTGCATGTCTGTGAGTGGCAAAAGTATGTGAACCTCTGCATATGAGGTTTAACAAAAACATTCAGTTTCACATCATATGATATTGATCTAAATGTCTTAATGGTTCACTCTAGGGAGGCTTTGGCCACCCCTTAGCTATGCTCATGCAATCAGATAGCAAAGAAATCCAGGCAAAAGCTGGAGTTGTGCATGGAAGGGTCGGTTATGGCAATAGCCATATTGTAGGCCAAAGGTGACCCAGTAGTAAGCAGCGACATACAGTATAAAGTTTTTAGCTGCATTTGTAAACATTTTTGTGCAAGCATTTCTATTTTTAAATTGTCTGTAATGTAAACCTGGTGGAGCTAGATTTAGATGTGTTCACTTTCGACCTTTCTTCACAGTGATTTGTGGACCAGATGACGTGGTCAGCATGTTCCATCATCCATTACTCATTTCCCTTGAGGACATCTGGAACGGCCAACAAGTTCTGGAAGTTTTAGGAGTTTAATTGTTGTAACGTCTTAACCATAAGGTCAAGCAAAATTTTTTAACAAAACTGATAATGGAACGATTGTGAAATATAAAACCTGGGTTTTTTTTGACACTTGCACAGTGCAACATTTTCACATTTTACCCGTTATAAGTGAAGTCTCTTGCTTAGCATTGTGATTGTAGAGTTGGTAGTTAGCTGAAAATTTCCCAATGGCAATGTGGAGGGAGTTTGGGGGTTTGATGTCATGCCGGGAGCATAACATGCTGGGTTAGTGTCAGCATTCTGTGGGAGAGTTAATACCAAAGTCCCCACGCAAGCAGGTTTTTACGAGCCTGCCCCATGCTCTGGATGCTCTGTCCACAAAAGATGGCTTACCAACACATGAGCAATGTAAATCCACAACACAGTAGAAATGCAGAAACTGGTTGCCTCTGCAAAACCATCACAACTTTGTCTTACAAAATGCCTGTTTTCATGTACAAGACTCCCAACTCAGTACTGTCTCAGTCCCAGTGGTAAACTGTAAACTACAATACAGTACAATTACCTTCTTGCATTTTTTTTTAATATCTGTTTTTCTTTTACACAATACTTTTGACGTAATTACAGCATTTATACTTTCTACATCACTTCATTTACAAACACTACATTTCTTTATAATCATATATGTGTCAAGTCATATTGTGACTTTTTAGTATCAGACAGCTTCAATTCCTAACAAATCTACACTTTAGCAGATGTGACTGAGAATGAGGCCCAGTACCATTACTGTAATCTATCTGCTGCTTGTATACTTTAGGGGGTTTGATTCCCGCCTCCACCCTGCGTGCGCGAAGTTTGCATGTTCTCCCCATGTTTCAGGGGTTTCCTCCCCTAGTCCAAAGACATGCATTGTAGGCTGATTGGCATCTCTAAATTGCCCGTAGTGTGTGAATGTGTGTGTGACTGTGCCCTGCGATGGGTTGGCACCCCATCCAGGGTGTCCCCTGCCTTGTGCCCCAAGCTCCCTGGGATAGGCTCCAGGCTCCCCGTGACCCTGTGTAGGATAAGCGGTACCGCAAATGGATGGATGGATGGATATATTACCATACTAGCTAACATTTCAGAGATGATGAATAAAGCTGTTGTTACATTGTTAGTCTTAGCTAATATTGGTTACTAGTTACCTTCAGTAACTAAAATCAGTGTGTGATTTGAGGCACATCTCTTTTTCTTTTGTCAATCTTTCCTGTACTTAAGGAAATGTAGACGTTTATAATTTGCTACTTTATCTTGAGTGAATAATTTGTAGCTGTACTTTTACCAGAGGATTTATTTACGTGAGTAATTGCACTTATACTTGAGTAAAGAATTTCGGCACTTTTACCACCTCTGTTCAGTCCAGAGTGAAGGCCTGAGGTGAATGTGTAGACAAATGAGGATTAATTGAGAATTCATGCTAGTTGTTTTACTAAACTCTCTTAACATCTCTTCTTTGACAATAACAGTATATTCTCTTCTAAGCTCTAGACATCTGCTATTGATGCAGATGATGACTAGTTTTTCATGTTGTGTAAACCAGTCCTTTACACTCCTGCACATCTGCAACTGGCTGCACAGTTTACATAATAAATTGTTTTAATCACTGGATTGTGCTTTGTCATCTGTAACAAATGTCAGTGGGGGAGCATTCTAATAAAATTGCTTTTCTCATTTTGTACACCAGATAAACTTGGTGTGAGGTTCCAGTAACTTCCAGTCGCTATAAGTTACTATAACACTATAACACCTGTACATCTGCTTACCATGATAGCTTCAGATTCCTGTACTTGGCTGACAGGAATGGAACCCAATGTGGTCATCTGCTGTTGTAACTCATCCACCTTAAGGTTCAATGTTTTGTTCATGCAGAATTGGTGACAAAGGGCAGCCCTGGCAGAGCCCAACGCACTGGAACAAGTCTGACCTGACGTTAGTAATACGGACCAGACTCTTGCTCCGGTTGTACAGGGACCTAATGGCCTGTAGTAACAGCTCGTTCAGGCTGTGCCCGGCAGAGGTAAGGTGCCGACCACCAGGTGCTCACCAACGATGTTGTATTTCACAACATTCTGTGTAAACTCTAGTGACTGTTGTGTATGAAATTCCAAGGAGATCGACGGGTTCTCACATACTCAAACCAGCCCAGCTGACATCAACAACCATGCCATGATCAAAGTCACAGAGATCATACTTTTCCCCCCATTCTGATGTTTGATGTGAACATTAACTGAAGCTCTTAACCTGTATCTGCATGATTTTTTGCATTGCTCCGCTTCCACATGATTGGCTGATTAGATATATACTTGAATGTGGAGGTGTACAGGTGTTCCTAATAAAGTGGATGGTGAGTGTGTACTACTTGTAAGTTGTTATACGTTACTGATCTGGATGATTTAAAATGATCCAATCCACTCATACTTTTTCCATGTCCAGCATCCTTTCAACACATTCAGTACTATTTGACTTTTCTCTTCTATAGTTGTATACAGTAATGATTTAAAATTCCATTATCCAGTCTGTTTCCTTGAGAAGAACCAGAACTTCCTCAGGGAGTTTTGCTTGCTATTGTTGCATCTGGCTTGCTCTAAATGGATCTAAATCAGTAAAGCTGCTTTGTGACATTGTCTATTGATAAAAAGACTTCTCCCACTTTGCACCCAGTGTTCCAGGGATCTGTTCTCCAGATCCTGTGAAGCAAGTGACTTGGAAATGAAGCAGGTTTTAGTCCCAGGTTTTGGCTGAATAGTTGAGGATAATGGGTAATTGATTGTCTTGGGATTTGGGATCTTTTCCGGCCATTAGAGCAGAATGGCCACCGATCCACCACCCTATTAATCACTTTTGAAGGACTTGTGTAGAGAAATTGCCCATTGTAGGAGAGACTGATCATTAGTGTCTTTGGTCTGAAACTCTTGGAAAAGTCTAAGGAAACTGTAGCTGTCCAAAACTATTCACACCTTCCTTTGTTATCTCTTGGGTAGCAGCTTAAACTAATTTAATACTGTATATCATAGTGTACCCTTCAAATATACAGTACGAGCATACCGTTCTGTAGCAGGTCAAGCTAAATGTTCTGATGGTTTTACCCTATGACAGCAGTTATTTCTCTGATAAATATGTTCTCTAACAAGAGCAACACAAATCAGAGCAGGAAACTGCCAGCACTTTGTTAGCCCTGTGATTAAAAGGCAAATGGATGAGGGCAGCAGTATTCTTTCAGTGCTGTCCTACTCTGGATGATACAGGCTCAGCTCCAGCCCATCCTCCCCCTCCTGTTCCGCTCCAAACATGGATTTTCCAGAGCTTTATTGCATAGCAGCGGTCAGCACACACAAAGTAAAACTCTGTCTAATCAATTCCATTCCAAACAAACTAACACAGTCTTGACCAAGCAGGATGTGTGGCAAATGATCTTCACACCAGGGGTTGTCAAATAACTGTTTTAAAAAAATCCTTTGCCTTATTATTTTAATTTGTAGAATAATGTTTTAGCTTTATTGGCACCTTAGAGCTTTTAAATCTCTTAACATTTCATTCACAGTACATATTTTAACACATTTATCATTAGATATAAGTTTACTGATCAGAAATACAACGATTGAGTTCGGTTCAATCATTTCTTCATTCATCTTCAGAAATCAAAGAAGTAAAGTCTTCTATAATTTGTATATTATTGCTTATATGAAAGTGGGTTATTAATTGTTTTGCACAGATTTACTAAAATGTGAAGTTTTGGATGAAGAATATTTAAAGGTTACATTTCTGTGAAAGTTCTATTAAAAATGTATTATTAGTATTAGTAGTATTTCCGAATACCCTTAAACACACACACAACTACGTATGTCTGGGTCCTCCTGCTTAACAAGTCAGTTTGCACACTATTTTACAACACCTAATCCTCACTATGAGGGCACTAGGCTTTTAAAGGCAGAGCGTTACAATGCAGTCTAGAGAAAGTGACCTCTAAACCATTTCCTTTACTTCTTTAGTTTTCTCTTCACAATGTCCCGTATCATTTGGGGCGTCTTCTCCAGGTTAGGCCTCGTTCTGAATAAAATAACAAAGTCAACAGAGATTTTCCACTGTTTTTGTGCATGCATGGTTTAACCAGTGGTGAAAAAATCTTAAAAGTAATCATGGTCCTCTATAAATGGTATAAAGGATGAACAATGATGTTTCTGTTTCAAGCATACTATCTGACCCTAGGAGGGTTGAACTGAGGACAGCGATTGTGGAAGTGTAAGAAAGTGGACACAACTATAAAAGTGATGTGAAAGTATATTGGTACCATTGCGCCTGACAATGAACTAGAGGTTCGAAGGGGGTGGGAAAAGGGTTAAGTATTTCTGTTTTGACTTGTATTGTTCACACACCCCTCCCATGGGCCTGCAGGGGGTTGATGGCGTCATTTTGGCCCAAGGGCATTATAAATACCCCCTGCACCACTGGCCCCAACACCGGGGCTGAATGTCTGTAGGACATGCTCTATCTTTGTTTGTCTATCTTTATTAACACTACCCTGCATTCACACAGATGCAGACACCACCAGCCGCCAGTCCCAGACATAAATCTTTATGACAAAAATAGATGATTTCACTCTAAAGTGAGGTGTTAGAGAGGCATTTGTACTTTACCAACTGTTGTTTCTTATATACTTCTACCAAAATATATCAGGGTCCTGCAGGTAAATTTAGAGGTGATATTTCTTGTTTAACTCAGAGACACATATTGTTCTCAGTTTACACCCCTCAAGTGTTTTGAGCTCGCCTCTACTGCAATCATGTGGGAGTTCCGGTCTATGTCTTTCTGGCGGGCTGTTTTTGCTGAATTCTACGGCACAATGTTCTTCGTCTTCTTTGGGCTTGGTGCTGCTTTGCGCTGGACCAGCGGTGCTTACAATGTGCTCCACGTGTCCTTCTGCTTTGGGCTGGCAGCTGCCACGTTCATCCAGTCCATCGGTCACATCAGCGGTGGCCATATCAACCCGGCCGTCACCTTCGCCTATGTGGTCAGCTCCCAGATGTCCCTGTTCCGTGCTTTCTTCTACATCTGTGCTCAGTGTTTGGGGGCACTGGCTGGTGCTGCTGTACTGTATGGGGTGACGCCCAACAACATGAGGGGCAACCTGGCTCTCAATACAGTAAGTAACCTGAGCATCTTGGAGAAAGTGTGGTTGTGTGTTCATACATTGGACAGTTGGGTTTTCCTAAACAAAAATGATGGTACAAATTGCGTACAAAGTCTATTTGGGACATTTTGAGCTATTGCTACGTCTGAAATAGACTGTCCAATGTGTGATTGAATCTAGTCAATATCTGCATGTTTTAGTAAGCTAATCAACTGAACCATGCATTTATATTTACATGTACAGTAAACTGAATGAATGTGAAGTGACACGGATTACAAAATTACGAGCTGGCCACGATTGCTGTGGGTGTGGTCACAATGATACTATTGCAAAAAAAAAGTGTTAACTACCACAACAGAAATGCTGATGCTGACTGCTCTGTCCATATGACTTCCTGTGACTAGCTGCAGCCTGGAGTTAGCCTGGGCATGGCCACTACAATGGAGGTATTCCTGACTCTGCAGCTGGTGGTGTGTGTCTTTGCTGTAACCGATGATCGGCGTAATGGCCGTCTGGGCTCTGCTGCTCTGGCCATTGGCTTCTCCGTGCTCATGGGCCATCTGCTTGGGGTAAGAGTGCAGCCTGGAGAGACTCTCCTACTATTAACGTTCTATTGTCCTTCTGTTAGAGACTCATATTATTAGAGTCACAAACTCTGGCTTTTTTAACCATAAGAAGATATTTGTGAAGTTGTGTGAAGTCTAAAGTTTCTGTTGAAACCTTTTAGATGTACTATACCGGTGCTGGAATGAACCCTGCCAGGTCCTTTGGTCCTGCTGTGCTTGTCAGGAACTTTATCAACCACTGGGTGAGTATGGATTTGGCAGATGATTTTATCCAAAGCAACTTACAAATAAAAAAGGATATAAGTAAAGAGAATCTGAGCATAGAACTGAGCATAATAGCCCAAAAGCTGCTCAGTGAGAACTTACAACCTACAAGTCACTAGCACAGAACCTTAAAGGAGCAGTTTATAATTTCTCGAGCCCCCTGGTGCCTGCAAAGTGAGTTGCACTTGCTATGAAAACATTGGCAATTTTCTGCTTCCTCTTCCCCTTAAGGCCCCATTCATACCTGATATTAACATGCATCCTGGGTGATCTGATCTTAAATGGACAGCGCTAAGTACAGGTGCTAACGCGATCCAATGTGGCTCGGAGACGCACTGTGATCCGATCACTCAAAGCACCTTTGGAGGAAGTTTGGGAGACATATAAACACATATAGCACCCCGATGTGCCAACTAATCGATGCGTCATGAGATAGGACTCGCAGGATACTCTTGCCTGAAAACAAATGTAGAGGAAGACTGACATTAATAAATGTGCACAACACCCTCCTCACATAGAAATGCTGTATGAAATCCGATCAAAAGCAGTCGCTGGAGACGCATTCAGAATGCCAGGCTACGTATTTCAGATGTCCATATGTGATCAGATCACTCGAGATGAATGTTAATACCAAATGTGAACAGGACTTAAGATCCCATTCCCATTCCCAAAGGTTAAGAGCTGAGCAAGTCTGTTCTGGTTCAGTGGTGGAGCTAATTTCTGGGCTAGAAAAAACTACACAGAAGCCAAAAAAGCCAAAAATCTATTGCATATATTGTATATACACATCTGCTCTAACATATATTTGAAATATTACAGGGCTTGAAATTCGGCATCTTTAACTGAATTTCGATAGCATCAACTGAAATGTTGACGATCAAATCCTAAATATCTATTTTTTTAAACATCTCTGACAGGTGTATTGGGTTGGCCCTTTTATTGGCGGTGCTCTGGGTGCTCTGCTCTATGACTTCCTGCTGTTCCCACGGATGCGTGACTTCTCTGAAAGAATCGCTGCGCTCAAAGGCAGTCGACCTGCTGAAGCTGAAGGCCAGCGGGACACACGGGGCGAACCCATCGAGCTCAAAACACAAGCTCTATAAACAAACAGTCAGGAAAGGTTGGCATTCTTACCCTTATCACCTCACCAAATGCCTACACGCTTCACGACCCGCTGTGCCCACATTTATCCCTTTCAACCTCACTCTGCATCCGGAGTCTGGGCGTGTTGAAACATCTCCCACATCACTTTAACCTCACCCCTTCAGACTGCATGACCTAGAATGAGGCTTAGTAGAAGACTTTGGCACGTAGGGCGGCGCTCTGTGGCTAAATCTGCTCAGGACAGGAGCGTCTCTCGGAGTTGTAGTTGACTAGGAGTGCACTGCAGTAGTGGACTTCATTCTGCATGCTTTTCCGCTTTCACAGTGTTCTTGAGTGTTCGCTATTGTTTTAGCAAGTTTTTGCTTTTGTTTTGTTTTTATCTTTTACTACATTATATCAATTGAAAGTAATTTCAAGGCAACTGAGACATACTTCCAGTTGTGTGCGTGTGTGTGTTTTATTGAGTTTTTATTTTGGCTTTTTATTCCCATTATACTGTGTTTGTATAAGGTTTTATATTTCGAAGTGATAGACACCTCCACTTTATCCATCGGCACATTTTAGTGTCTTAATAAAGCAATAAGTCATGAGAGGGCATGCATTACAGTGATTTTGTCATGGATAAGGGGATTCTTAGGCATGACACATAGCAGAGTGCCTAAAACCCACCTTCCCCATGATAAACTCACTAACGCATGCCCTCGAGTAGCTTATTGCTTTTATAAAATGGTGACAAAAACAATATGATAAAATCCATGTAAAGCCAAATACTGAATCTGCACAGGGCAGCATAACACACTCAGAGGAAAGTGCTATCTACCCTCTTCCACATACATGAGCTCACAGACGCCTACGATTGCTTAGTGCCGCTCTGACTGACAAGGGAAATATTAATACAAATGCAAATGAATGCTTAATGCTTTAATGCTTAATTTGCTCAATGCTACTCTGGCTTCCAGCTGTGGTGGCTGTGGTATCATTAGAATTCAAATTTGTGATCTCCTGATGAATTTGAAATCATTATTAATAATGTTCACTGTAAACAGTCCTCCATGCAGTGTAGTCTGTTAACAGTAAGCTTTGGTACAAAGCAACAGAACAGACAAAGATTAGGGCATCTATGGACATAACTTATTCAGATATTAATTGTAATGCGGTCACAGCTGTGCCTATATCGAGGATTTCAGATTTTATCGAGGCACAGAACATGGCTCAGTCAATCCGAATTTAGAGAGCTGAAACTATCCGTTTTATAATTTACATTTTTAATAGGCTTTCACAGTTTAAACTCATTATTCTAAATCTTTAAATAATAGAAAATGTCAGTTTCTAGTCTCATTTTCCCCCTCATCAACACAACCACAGAAAAGGAAATGTCCCATCTTAATACACTTGTAATTTTGTGTATTATTTCAAACTCATGTAAACTGATGCTGTTTTTGGATTGTGGCTTGTATTCAGCTTGCTCTTTTTTGACATACATTTCCTAGTGATTCTCAAACATCCATTGCTATAAGACTTGGCATGCGTAGGTTTATTGTTTCTTACAACTAGTTTGGTTAAATCCTGTGTGTTGAGTAGAAGTTGAACAGATAACATCGGATTTGTCATGGACCTGTTTATTTTTGTTCTTTTGGTGAAAATGCATGACTAGTTTAAGTTCAGCAAACGTTGTTTTGAATGCAAACTGAGTGCATGAAGGTGCAGTGATTTATATCTTTTTTTTTCTCTCTCTCTTACTGTTGGGGGAGGGGGGATTTTTATGTTTAACAATTTTTAATGTCTGTTCGCTTTTGTATAATCAGTGCCAGCTTTTCCTACCCAAAGAGGTGATGCTGGTGAGATCTCGAGGTTTCTACACAGCTTCACTTCTAATGTTAAACGTAAATCCTTGGTTTATTTCTTCATTTGTCTTCACGTTGCTGCACGTGTCCTGCTGTTTCAGGAGCAGTGAATACAGACAAATGCATGCTCTGTTTGAGTGTTTGATGTGCTGCTTTTTATCTCTCTAACCTAAATGTTCCAGTCAGATTCTTCCATGTTTACATCAATAGAAATCATTTTGTTCTCAAGATGTACAGTGTAAAGATTTCCTTATTTTGTAATTTCAAGTGTTCAAACTAGACAAATATACATGAATGATCATTTCATGTCATGAAATGTCTCTTATTTAATAATATCAGAGTGAGGACCGTGTCATCCACGTCCTTTTTCCATCTTATTTTCATCTACACTGTTCTGTAATTTTGTTACAAAATGGTATACGTGTGTCTTTTACTGAACTAGACAGAGAAATATCTGAACATTTATATTACAAAGTTACTGCGGATTTCATTTGAACTTTATTCTTTACAGCCTTTATAACTTTTTTTTTTTTTTTGGAAAAAAAAAAAAAAAAAAAGAAAGCATTGTTTTACAATTGCATTAGTTTAACTAGTCACATTTGACCAAGGAGCATTTTATTTAAACATTTTTTTAATACACGACTTTCCATAAAAACACAAAATGTATCCATGGGAAGAAATTAGGAGCAATTTAAGACAACTGCAGTGTGTGTCATTACAGAAGGCTACTGTCGTCATGGATATTTATTTGCATTTCATTTCACTCATGGAACACAAGAATATTTTACAAAAAAACAACAAAAAAAACAAAACAGTATTATTACATTGTAATATCACATTTCTTAGCGGAAAGGACATGATTTTTTTCAGATTTAGTAATAATAATTAAAAAAAAATATTTAAAAAAAAAAAAAAAAAAAAAAGACTACACGTAAGGCTACACGTAAAACACTGCATTATGATTAAAGGTCCCCTTAATATGAAACACGTGTATGTGTGTAAGACAAAACATGCACCTTGAAAATTTTGGTTATTAAGAGTCTAGTCCAGGGGTGTCCGATCTTATCCGGAAAGGGCGGTGTGGGTGCAGGTTTTCATTCCAACCAAGCAGAAGCCACACCTGAGTCTATTGAAAGCCAAGATCAACTGATTA
>JANDJT010000050.1:20526020-20542692 GCA_024331685.1 Stegophilus panzeri
TTTGAAATTGTAGTTTTTGTAATTGATTTTTTCTTTGAAAAGCAAGACAAAATAGTAAAAAGCACATTTTGACTATTGAATTTATGCAGTGGTGAAAAAAATGGCAAAACAAATGGAAAAAAACGCAAAAAAACGTGTTCGGTATTCAGCCAAGTTTTTCATTATATTCGGCTTTGGCCATGAATTTTCATTTCGGTGCATCCCTAATTATTTTGCCAAGAAATTGAAGATTAGAGATATGTCTGTAGTGACTGGGAACAGAAGAATCAAGATGTTTCTCTTCAGCAGAGGCCTAACAATAGTGTTCCTAAAAGTTATGTGGAAAAATTCCTTGCTGGCGGGACTGATTAACAATGCTCAGGATGTCTGGTAATAATGAATTTGAAACCAACCTGAGGAAGCTGGTGGGTAATGGGTCGAGAGAGCAGCTAGAAGAATTCTAGAAGCAGCTAGAAGAAGTGATATAACCAGAGCAAGCGTGTTAGGGCTGACCACTGAGAAAGAGGACAGACTACATTTAACAGCAATAGGTGGAGAGTTAGAAAACATACCAGCAGGACAAGTGTTGGATATGTTTTGGCTTATGATAGTAATTTTATCGCTGAAGAAAGCTGCAAACTCATTGCACTTTTCAGTTGTGAAAAGTTCTGATATTTGAGGCGAGGGGTTAAGCAGCCCTTATGGTGGAGAAGAGGAATCTGAGGTTGTCTTTGTGGCTGTCAAAATCAAAAGTAAGATTTTCTGGCAGACCTCATTTCACTGTTAAGCATTTTTAAGTTGTTTTTATAAATAACTTGGCGAACCATAAGCTTTGTGCGCATTTGTTACCGTATGAACAGCCATTAAAATGGACATATAAAATTAACTACTTGAATAATTAGGTCATATTTTGAGCTTGAATTTTTTTGAGATTCCAGTTTTCTTGGTATCAATAACGCAATAATTTTGCCTCATATATTTTTGAGAGAATTTTATTTATTTATTTATTTTTTAGTTTTCTTTGAGAGCTCTCAAGTGGTGCAACAGAAAAGCATTCAACCTAAGAGGTCACGAATTCACAGCCATATAGAAGTCTAGTGAGCATAATTGATTGTGCTTTCTAGGTGGGAGGGATGGCATTATTTCCTTGCCTGTCAATCACAACAACACTAGCCAATCATAGGTGGAGGAGCGAAAATAGCACTTTCCTTTAAGTGTGTTACACTGCCCTGTGATGGAGCATGAGCAGAAGTTTGAAAAGATACTGTGGCTGGATTCACGTGTCTCAGAGCAAGCCTTCACCCTCCCTGGCTGGTAGCTGTCATGTGATGGAGAAGAGCTGGCTGGTGGGTGGATGGGAACTGGAAGGTGACCAAATTGAGGAGAAAATGGGGGAAAATTCATCCATCCATTTTCCATACCGATTATCCTACACAAGGTTGCGGGGGAGCCTGAAGCCTATCCCAGGGAACACGGGGCACAAGGCGCCAACCCATCACAGGGCACAATCACACACAAGTTCACACACTACGGGCAATTTGGAAATGCCAATCAGCCTACAACGCATGTCTTTGGACTGGGGGAGGAAACTGGAGTACCCAGAGGAAACCCCTGAAGCACAAGGAGAACATGCAAAGAGTGGAGGCGGGAATCAAACACCCAACCCCGGAGGTGCAAGGCAAACAAAGAGTTTTTTTTAACGAAAATTATTTTCCTACAGGAAATGTAAGGTTCTGAAATTGTTTGAATGTGAAATTTAAAACAATGTGTCATCATTTTAACCAGACATTTTACCTCTGCAGTTGAAGTATGTCAATAATTTGAAAGTCGACTGTAGTTTTGTAGTAATTGAAGTTTTGTTTTTTCATAAAACAGACTATTCATGTTGTATTACTTACTGATCCACCACAGTGGTGAGCTTGAATGGCAGGTATCCATCCGGGTGTGGTGCAGACGGAACTGTGAGAAAAGCAAAGAGCTTTGTTTATGTTACAGCATGGTCATTGCACAACATTGATGTAATCACATACAGATGAAGTTCGAAACTTTTCCACCGAAATACACGGACAGAATTTCTGTCAGTTTGATTTTCATCTTCCAGCTACTGATAATATTTTGGACCAATCAGCAGATCCCCTTTACTAGGTGCATCTCTGTATTACTTTCACGGACTTCCTTTTTTTTCGGACTTTCTTTCTTTTTATGCCTTTTGGTTATCTATTTGGTCTGGTTATCTTTCACTTTTCATTTATTCTTTTCCCCAGTTCTCTTCTCCCTTGCTGACATTATTTCATCCCTCTTTCAATGTAATGTGGCGTTTGACAGCATTTATAGGTGTCCTTTTTTGAAAGTGTGTAGCTGTAAGCAGCTACTGTGATGTACTGAAAGCTGTGATGCTGGGAGTTATGTAAGATTATCACAGTGTTTATTTTTAAGCCGTTCCAACCACGCGTCCTACAACGAATAGGAAAACTATGCTTGCAGTTTTAGGCTTAAGTATTCGGAATACTTATTTTAATACCTCTACGACATTTACAACAAACTAGTTTGATGGAGTGCACATTCAATGCACACATTGAAAACATCTGACTCCGGGATTCTGGTTAGGTTAATCGCATGAATCGTTTGCTTTATAATAATTTAGAAAGATGACTGTCAAATCTAAACAGCATAATGGTACAGGCTCAATGTTTTGAGAGAAAAGAAGCACAGAAAACGGCATGTTGATCATTTTTTGCAATTTATATGTCAATGTCAGAACAACTGCATTTAATGAAGCCAAGTATTCGCTCCAAATAAAATCCAGCTCAATTGGAGACATACTAACAAACTTAACTTGTCCCATGACGAATCCCATGTGCAGCTGTTCCATATTTCAGGAATAGGAAATAAACAAAGCAAATTGCTATAGTGAATAAACCCTGCCTCTGTACAGACAGGCAATCAGAGATGTGAGAACAGGAACAGTGCAAAACACAAATTAAGATTTGCATTCTGTGAAAATGATGATTTTTTCATAAGATAAGTGGTTGAGACATAAAGTGTACAAATAATTTTTGTCATGTACTAACTAAATGTCAATACAAATACTGAAGAATGCCTGGTATGAAACTTCCTGTCATGCACCAGTACAGTGTTCCTCATTTGGCTTGTTCTTAGCAACAGTATGGATGGAAACTGGTGCACCACTCATAATATTTACGATACGGCTGCGCATTATTAAATAAATTTCTTTTCATTTTCTCTCCCTCTCCATGCTTCTATACATGCTTCAGTAAAATCCTAAAAAAAAGGAGGCATGACCCCTGTGCCTTTCAGTTCCAGTGAATGAGATAATGGCCCCTATGCTCGTCTCCTCTTTATAATTGAAGCTGAACTGTTCGCATTCTGAATCAGACTAGATAGCATCATGCTGAAGATCAGTCTAATTTAAAATGTACCTTTCAGACATCGGATTGCTGATCAAATACTGACAAGCACATTACGTTTCAGAAAAAAACATCTATTCTAGGATCATACAAGTCACAAACTCTCAAACATAAAGACGTGATGTTATATTATACATAAAGACGTTATATTGTTCCACGCGTACTTGCCTGTATAGAATTTCTTAAATGCTTCGTTCTTTTGCGTTAGTCGCGCAGATCGTCCCGGTGCATGTGAATATACATGTGAGATCAGGTTGATGTCCCGAATACGATCGCCAAGGCCGACAGAGTCCAGGTCTTTTTTGGTGAATGGTTGGATGTTCTGGATTTTCCTGCATCCAGCTGGAGAGAGAGAGAGAGGGGTTACAACTTATTTGTGCAAATCAATGTCTGAAAATAAGGGTGCCAAAATTAAGGACAGACAGCAGAAAAGTGAAACAAAATAGACCTTTGAAATGTTTTGACTCAAGCAAATACGAATCTGTCCTTTTCAGCATACATACAATCACTGAGGCCGACATAGGCGATGGTGATTCCACCAATTTCAGAGTCACTGAAGCGCAGCAGAAACGTGCCACTGGGTTGGTCCTGCAAAATGATGTGAAGATGCTGCTTCCCAATAAAGCCAAGGATGAGTCTGCAGTGGACAACAGCACAGATTATTGAGAAATTATGTTGTTATGTTAAGTTTTCTGGTCAGTCTAAGAACACTTCCCATACCCATCACTCCAGTAGGCCTTTAGGCATTTTTTGGTCAGATCAATCACTCCCTCAAACCACTGCCAGAAGGTGAAGTTTCGCCCAGGCAGAACTTCCTGTATCAGAAATAATGAAATATTAAATTAAATTTGTCTGCATATGATCTCACTGGATGTGTGTACATGAGCACTGATAAAATTGATTTCAGCAGTTACCAGATTATTTCCTATATCATATTCTTGATAAAGGCTGTTCAAGTCAATGTAATTTTATTTGAATAGAACTGAAAAGCCTGGCGTTGCACTCTACACACTGCGCCCACTGAAATGGGGAAACTTTAATCATGTGACTATAAGGGGGGATAATTATAACACTTAGAGGACTGTTAATCGAGTCAATATGAAGTGTTAATCAGTCCAAGAGATAAGAGTTAAATAGACCTGTAATCGAGACCACCATTGTCAAGTCCAAGATGAGGACTAGCTGAGGTTGAGTCAGGAGCGAATCCTTTTTTTGAGGTCAAGCTTCTACTTCAACTAGGCTTTTTCTCATGCACTGTGTCTGTGACTACGTTTACATGGACAGCAGTAATCTAATTATTGACCTTACTCTGAGTAAGATAATAATGTGATTAAGGTGTTTACATGAGTCACGTTTAGAATACTCCTTTCATGTACCCGTTTTACATGTTATAGAACATAATTAGATTAATGGTAAACGTCATTACATCACCGCGCCACATCGTCCGACGTTCCCTCCAGAATTTCACGTATCAACATACAGTCCGTCTTCGTTATGGTACCGTATATATAGTTTTGGGTGTTTTTATTTAAAATTTTTACGAACACTTCCAGTGCGGTTAATTATTTGTCATGCTATACGTGGTAATAGACGACTGCTTGAAGCCATGGGCTGCGTCCCAAACCGCGTATACTACTGTATAGTAGCCGAGATACATGTATTTCGCCTGCTATAGGCCTATAGTAGGCAAGTACGCGGTTTTGGACGCAGCCGCGCTCTATTGTTTGCCGTCAAACGGTTGAGCACTGCCGTGTGTGTGTACGTGTCCTGTCGCAAAATGCGGTGAAAACTCTCACATGACGTTAATAGTGTGATTAAGGTGTTTACATGTCTGTAATACACCTCGATAATGCGACTAAAACAGGAGTACTCCACATGTCTTAATTCGATTTGTGTTTACTTCGAGTATGACCTTAATCGGATTAAGGTAATTAAAAATTGCTGTTTACATGCTAGTTTCTTAATCAGAGTATCGTCTTAATCAGGTTAATAGTGGATTATTGTTGTCCATGTAAACGTACTGAATGATTAGTTCGTTTTCCATCCACCCATTTTCCATACCGCTTATCCTACACAGGGTCGTGGGCCTGAAGCCTATCCCAGGGAACTCTATTACCCAGGGTACTTTTCATACAGACAATTCGGAAATGCCAATAAGCCTACAATGCATGTCTTTGGACTGTGGGAGGGAACCGGAGGACCCAGAGGAAACCCACGAAGCACAGGGAGAACATGGAAACTCCGCACACACATTGCAGAGGCGGGATTTGAACCCCCAACCCCGGAGTTAAGAGATAAATGTGCCAACCACTAAGCTACAGTGCCCCCATAGTCTGTTTTCTAGAAGATTTAATTACTTATGGTCAAACTTTGTGCATGCAGAAAGAAAAGATAACATGAACATTACTCTCAGTTGAGACCAAGACCACTGCCCAAGGCAAATCCAAGGACAAATGCCAATAAATCTGAGACAAGTCCAAGTCAATACAGAAAATGTCTAGAGACCGGACTTAAGCTCCACACTTAAAACATCACTAGGAGAATATATATTATGATTTTAATTAAACATATGCTATTAGACAAAAAAAATTGTCCCAGCCTTGGAAAAAAAAAAATGTATCAGCTGACTAAAATGCTGAATTTACTGTTTAATAACAGATTTATTTATTTTTTTAAATTTATAGTACACCTTTGCACACGACTGCGCATGTACATGTGCACTGTCACTTCATTAATAAGCGAAATAATACCTTATTGAACTGAGCCCAGGATACGGGTGTGTTGCTGAAGTCCTCTGAAATATCGGGCTTGTCAAAGATCTTCTGAGCGAGGCAGTGTAAGTTGCATCTGTCTAACGCGTGTGTGGTCTGCACCTCGGACATGAACTTACAGCTCAGAGCCTCAGACATTTGACTCCAAGGCACTCGATCAGGCACCACGAACGGGATCCTGTTCTATGGATATGATGACACAAAAACACTATTCATTTACACGTCATATAGCGCAGCAGTTTAATTCTTGAGTCTGAATCTTGAATCAGAAGTTGTTGAGTCATTTTCAATAACAGCTTAACAACAGAACTGTACTTACAAGTTTATTTTAACGCACTTGTAATACGTTATTGTTTCTATAGTAACAACTTATACAGGGACTTGTATGGTGGATGCTCCAAATAAGTGGATTAAAAATGTGTACTATTGATATAAAATTGTCTGTGAGGAGGTGTTTATATAATATAACACTTTCGGAATGAGCCTCCAGTGTCAGCACGTTATAACAATCAGAGGTAAAGTGGAAAATATTTTCCAACACTGAAAAGTCTTCAGGACTAATAAAGTATGTTTTTTTTTTGTTGTTTTTACAAAAGAAAATCTTATTAACATCAAGTGAGGGGAAAAAAAAAAGAGAAACTGGTGAAGGAGTGACTGCTTACAGCTGTTATAATGAAAGTAATAATAGGAATTTGTTTCCTGGATTAAATGTAAACTATAACTGGATAAAAAGCGTGATGTGTCATTTTGAAACAAATAGAACTAGTTAGCATTAGCAAACTGCTGTAGTATTAAAGAAAAGAAAAAAACATTTTGTGACATGTTGTTATGAGAAAATAATCAACTTCGGTGTGCTAACAGTAACTCTGCTTCACGTCGGGCCACATCATGCCACCCCGTCGTTGATTATTTTCCTATCACTGCATGCACTGTGATTGATTCCTTAATTATTTAAACAAAAAACCTTGTCTGTGCTACTCACAGGTTCAGAGAAAGCACAGTCCCAAATGATGGTGGCCATAGCATTGTTCTCCTGACTGCCATGTACGATTACAACAACGGGAAGTGAGATCACCTACAAGAGGAAAAGAAACACGTCAGACATCACACTCAATAAACAACAACAGACCGGGAGCACTGTTTTATAAAATCTTTTTCTAAAATTTAAGTTTTGATTTGTGTAATTGCATGGACACTGTATCCTAGACCTTCAGTGCTTTTTATGCCGCAAAAAAACCCCATAAATTTTTTACAAATCCTTAAAGTAACAAGGCATGTTGAATTAAACAATTTAGCATGGCTGTTAGGATATTCTACACAGCTGGTAGTCCAACTGGAAAACATCGAACAGCCAGGCCAGAGAGTTGATTCTGGATAAATCAGGGTAGTTAAAACCCAATAAATCAGTATAAATGTGAAACAGCTGTGTAAATAGTTCTTATCCTCATGTTTTTCTCCATTGTCAGCAAATAGACAGGCAAATCTGTGTCAACTTCCTCAGCCATTATAGCACTTTTATACATTCAGTTATTGTTATAACAGACACGCTGTAATCTAATTATATTCCCAATGAGTATATTCCCAATGAGACTGAATTACACTGAACTACGGTCAACACACAGATACTGTCTTTATGTAAATCAAGACCGACTACACTTCTATACTCAGTCAGTGACATATCTTGATCTTCTTAAAATCCTGGAGTGAAACTAGTTCCCAGAAAATGGTCCAAAATAATTCCACTGTACTTCCAGATTATGTTGGCGATTATTCAGAGATGTAAGGTGTTCAGTGCAGTGCCTGACAATCTAATCAATGGGTGATCTTGGTTGTGACTACTAGGGGCATGAATCTTCCTCTTTCGTATGATATGATAGAGCGTGGAGCACAATGCTGTTGAACACTATTTGACCATGTAGTACACAGTTATAGAACAGCTTTGTTTATAATTGCATCCGGTGTTACCCAGATGAGGATGGGTTCCCTTTTGAGTCCCTCAAGGTTTCTTCCACATATACTATCATAGAGTTTTCCCTTGCCACCGTTGCCTCTGGTTTGCTCATTAGGGATAAATTCATACATTTAAAATGTATATCCTGAATTTATATATTTCTGTAAAGCTGCATTGGGACAATGTCCGTTGTTAAAAGTGCTATATAAATAAAACTAAATTGAATTGAATTGTTAGTGGTGGGAGAGCAGGTTGGCTGTGAGAACATCTACTCTGCATCCCGCATGAATAAACGGGTTTTCCCTCTGTCTGCCCCTGCAAGGCGAGTTGTGATATCAAACATGTCCGCATTTTATTCAAATCGAAGAAGCTGGCCCACTTCGGAAAGTTCGCCAGCCCCATGAAAATGACTCCACTCGGCACTGAAGCATGTCTTGACTTTTCACAGACAATTTTTTATGTTTATTAATAGTCATAAGATGCTGAATGTGTAAAAACACACAAATAATTACACTGTGTTTGCTACCACAGAATGCCTGAGATGCTTTGGGTGTGCGGACATCGGATACAAAAAGTTTGGCTGTCCACACAGAGATGCCACCCGGGAAGCTCATAGGGCGACATGGCTGGGTTACAGCATTCTATACTGTAAATGACCTCAAAGTGCAGAATTTCAGTTTTAATTTGGGAGTATTTGCATGTAAATCAGGTGTAGGTGGGGTTAGTAATTACAGCACGACTTATACTTTGCGCCCCCCCTTTCATTTCAAGGAACAGAAATTACTGGGACAGACTAACAATCATAAATTAAAGTGTGGTTTTTAATACTTGGTTGCAAATCTTTGACAGTAAATGACTGCCTGAAGTCTGGAACCCTCAGACATCACCCGACGCTGGGTTTCTTCCCTGGTGATGTTCTGCCAGGCCGTTTCTGCAGCTGTCTTTAGTTCCTGCTTATTGGCAGCCATACATGCCCATGCCATGAAGTGTAGTAGTACGCTTCAGATCATGAGCAGTTCTTTCATACACATTCTTTTCCCATTTTTCTGGTACAAGTTCATCTTTGTCTCATCTGTCTATTGGATGTTGTTCTAGAACTGTATGGGCTTTTGTAGATGTTTCTGCCTACACCCTGATGGGTGTTCTTCATTTGGCCAGCTGTTGTGAAGGGGCATGTCCTCACTTGGATAAGAATTCTTCTGTCATCTACCACAGCTGTCTTCCATGGTCGTACTGGCAAAGACAGCTCTTTGGACTTCATATTGAGAGTAAACTGCAACAGATTCCAAATGCAAATGGCACACTTGCAATCAACACTAAACGCTTTATCTGCTTAACTGTAAGTGAAATAATGAGGGAATAACACACACCTGGCCATGGAACAGCTGAGCAGTCAATTACTTCCGGTCCCTTAAAAGGGGGGACCAAATACACTATGTGGTCAAAAGTTTGTGGACACCTGACCATCAGACCCATATTTGGGCCTTCTTTAAACTATTGCTACAAAGTTGGAAGCACATTTTGTATGCTGTATATATTTATAGACCTGAATGTTCATTTTAAAGTTTTAGTTGTCAGCTGTCTCTGAAAGCCTAGAAGGCCCTATGCCTTCCTTCTGTTGGAAAAAGTACAATAAAAAAAAAAAAAAAATCACAGGTGAGTTTTGCTATGTGTTCCAATGAGCTCTCTATACTCTGCTGAACATCCCTACAGGTGGCACTAAGTAGTATGTTTCTTTCTTGGGCATTACAAGTTCTTCAGGTTCTTGATTAAACTGTTGACAAGCAACATCTGTGGTCCCCTTTATCACCAGAGTGATAAAGCTCAAGCACCGCCTCCAATACAGTCACATGCTCAGCATTTGGCAGACAGCCTTATCCAGAGCGACTTACGGGAGTATTTTGCGGTCTCTATCTAAAACACAAAAATCCTCATGCTACTACAAACAGGTCCATCAGGTTGTGTACCATCAACCAGATCTATCTTGTGAATATGATGTGAATGCTTGTCATGATATCATTGTGTAATAACATACCATTACTATTATTACCTCAAGCAATACTGCTTAACATACTGCTTCTTTGCAATTTGAGAACTTTGTATTCCTGTATCACATGGGTGAAAAATAAATAGCCCAGATTTGGTTTCTGTACCTAGTAGAAGGCACTACACAGGAACCTGTTTTTTTGCTGCTAGTGTAATACCTCAAGTAAGCATTGTTCAAAACAGCATTGCTGACATCACTGAGGAAGTCAGCGTATTCTGACAGGTCTTGCCCACTGACCATGACAGAACCACACAAGTGATACAATTTAAACAGATTTAAATACAGCACAACAGGTGAATACTAAACACGCAAAACTGTGACGGATCATTATACAGTAACAGGGCTTCCATTTTTCTTTTTCTGTGTGTATCCTGGCAGGATGAAATGCAGCTGTAGAGATTCGTATGTCATATTTAAAAATTTTCACTGATTCATGTAGACCAGTGGTGTCAAACTCAAATCTTGCCCTGAAGCTCTTTGAAGCTCATTATCTAAGGTTATTTATTTTTTAAGATATTATCTAGTCTACTGATTACCAGCAGTAACCTAGACTCTGAAAGTAGAACAGAACGTTTCTGAGAAAAACATTTCAGACTGTGTATCTAGTTTCCAAATATTGAACCCCCCCCACCAACTTACAGTATTTGTAGGTCTTGACACTGTGATACATTTTGGGATTGGGAGTCAGTTGCTGAATCGCACTAAAGGCCAATGCCCGACACGTACCTGAATCTATGTTTTGGAAAGAGATCTGATTACATCAAACACAGTACACAGGAGCAGATTTTATCCAGCATGGAACGTGGGAAATTGCTGTGCTATGGATCGGGTGTGAATTCTAGATAGTGACAAAATGCTTAGTTCAAAAATGCTTAGTAGTAGGCACTACCATCCGTTTCAATATAATTTTTGCTAGGTCGAGCAGGTCGAGTGAAACAAGGCAGCAGGCCATGTTTTGATCTAGATTGTGATGTAATCCGAGACATTTATTTAAGCATACGTAAACAAGTTGATCGATTTAATGCCAATATATAATTTCTCTCAGTAATAAGATTGTTTAGCATGTAAACACACTCCCTGTTTTGTTTCTCTATTCTCTGATTGAATTTTTCAGTGCAAACCATTACAAAGTAATTATATATATATATATATGAGTAAAACAATGCAAAAATGCAGAGGTACCTGGACACTGTAAGGACTGTCACAGCCTGTGATGGTTATCTCTGTAGTGAAAAGCAAAGCAAACTTCTCCTCCGTTACAGACTCCGAGCCCTTCCTATCTGCACGCTTGATCTTCCTGATGGACTGTAAAAGAGAAACAATGACTGCTTACAACAACTACCACCAGAATTCTCAGCAATTAAGTGCTCTTTCCACCAAAATCAATTGATGACATCACTGCTCGCTAAATCTTATACAACACTGAGAGCAGAGGGCTAATCTATCCTTCCAGGAAAATAAGAAAGTGTATTGCATGTTGTAAAAGAAAAAAAAAAGAGCTTATGTTGTACAAACCATATTCCTGAAAGTTGCACATGTGCTCTTGCTGGTTGTGTTGTGTTCTAAGATGGCAGTGCTGTTAATCAGGTCTCCTACATTCTCACTGAAAAATAATTTTTTAAAAATCATTGGGAGAGGAAATTAGTTCCTATCCTTGATCACAATGATCAAACAGCAACATAAAATCTATACTCTATTTATGCAAGTTACCACTCAAAAAAAAAAAAAAAAAACGAACAAAAAAAACGGTCCCCCACACCAAAAAAAAATGCTAGATGAGCCAAGAGATATAAATCTGGAATGACTGACAGAAGCAGGTATTTTAACCGACACCTCTGGAAGCCCCGCCCTCTTCCCCTAGCTCACATTAATAAGGTTTTTCCTGGTGATTATATCTCAAATTTTCCATCTTGGAAAAATATGGCACAATCGCTTTGGGTTATGGTATATGGATATATTGGTATATGGGTATATGGATGGGTATATGGATAATATTTTTGAGTTCATTAATGTGAAATAAACTCCATCATTAGACAGGTATATACTGTAGTTAACATCAGTTACCAACAAACATCACTGTGAAAGACTGCGCAAAACAGTTTAGTGCAACTGCAATTTCACCAATTCAAGTACTTTTCCACAAAAAAAAAAAAAAGCACAAAAAGCTCCGCAAATTGCATCGCAAAATGTGAAAATATCTGAAGCAAAAATCATTTTTCGTGGCAACAATCATAAAAAAACTCTGCGAAATCCTGTGTGGACTGATCTATCTACATAAGGGATGCACTTTGAAAAGAGGCACTTTTTCAGTTGATTCACAGTAAAGGCAGAAAAAAAAAGATTCAACGGGTCTACAGTGTCAAATCTAACACATTTCATTTTAATGATAATGAAAGTGATTAAAAAGCTGTTTGCTCTCCTGCGTCACTCAGCCCAGATGCATCTAACAGTGTTATGAAGCCTGTAACCGGCGTACAGGCGTCTGGGGACAAAAAAGCTGCTTGCTTGTCTGTTTTAGTTAAGATGTAGACACACTGTAGGCACACTTTCTTATTCAAAGCTGTATGTACAGCTTCCTAGAATAGGAAGAAAGTGCATGTAAACGTTTCTTAAGTTGGTTCAACTAAACATGTTGCAGATGATCGTGTAAACTGTTATCATTCTGTTTAAAGATCTTTTTTTTTTTTTTTTTTAGTACTGCCCTTCAGAAGCTACATAAGATATTTACATGGTTCCCAGAAGACAAAATAGTAACAATTTACACAGATCATCACCTGTTCAAACGTTTACACCCCCCTGGCTCTTAATGTATCGTGTTACCTTCTTGAGCATCAGTGAATGTTTAGACCTTTTGTAATAGTCGTGTACGAGTCCCTCAGTTGTCCTCAGTATGAAAAGATGGAGCTCAACATCATATGGCCGCTGTTGGAAAGGGGTCAAATATGCAGAAGATGTTGGGAAAGCAAAGAATGTGCAGGACCTGGAGGATTTTACTGAAGAACAGTGGGCAGTTTAACTGCTCAGGACAAACAAGGGACTCGTGAACAACTATCACAATATATAAAAACAGTCGTTGATCATCCATATATCCATGACACACAGTATTAAGAATCAAGCGTATGTAAACTTTTGAACTGGTTCATGTGTGTAAATTCAGTTATTACTGTGTCTGACTATATGTAAACATCTGTTACGTGAAATAGCTTATTCATGGCGGTACTAAATAAAAAACAAAATGCAATTGTTATGATCCCTATTATTGAAAAATAGAATTAAACTTTTGCAGATTCTGCAAGACGTACGTAAACTTTTGACCTCAACTGCAAATGCTACATGATGTACAAACATTCTCAGAACACACTGACAGCATGCCTGAAAAGCTCCAGAAACCATAATGTTCAGAAAATGTTTTGTGAAACTACAATGTTCACCTGATTAATTTCTACGAAAGGGCAGATTTGAGATGCAAATGACGGGTCTCGCATTGAAAAAGGCGCTTTAAACGCCAACATGTGTCTGCAGTTCACTGCAATAAACCACATCATGGTTTGAATTTGCATTTTTCAGTAGGATGCATGTGTTATTGGAGTTCCACAGATGCTGCAGGTACAATCAGCTGCAGAAATATTGCCCGCATTTGTATTTTTCTGAAATCTGAGAGCATTCACAGCAACTCACTTCCCCCAAATGGCCCATGCTGAGTCGTGTGGTGTCAATTTGTAAGCGGTGTCAGCTTTTGTGGCCAGAAACAGGAAAGAAGGTGATGACAAAGAAGGGCATGTGAACTTGTGAAGACTGGTACTAGTAACAGTGCTTAATTTCTAGAGCGTAAATGAAACGCACTGGAAGTGTCTTCAAAAGCGTTTCATTCCTTTTTCTGGAAATAAACTGCTTCAATTCTGTCAGCTTTTGTGAGTGTGTTTGTTGTTGAAGTGATGTGTGGTAGTAAAAGGTCAAGTGCCATACATTGGAAGTAAGTAATGCAAATGTTCAAACTCCAACATGGGTTTGCATACAGACTGGCAAGACTTTTCATCACTTCTGTGTGGTATCAGATGTTGTAATGAGGTGTTACAACATTTGTGCTGTGGGCGGATACACAAACTGCATGCCTGGCTATTGCCACATATAATGTGCATACTTTATCTTCAGCTCATCTTAAACAAAGCGGTGTGTAAGCCGTTTGAGTATGCAAGTTCTTAAGATCACAATGTATGAATGTGCACTGAGTGTGTGAATGCGTGGGGGAGGATAAGCTGAAAAGATGTAACTGTTAAGTGCATACATGTACCACACTGGATACAGTACAGCACGTGTGCTCCAGTTTCTTCATTGCAAGCACTCGTGTGAACTGTGAAATATCTGAAAATTGCATTTTGGGACAATTTATAGCTAAGTGTATTATGATTTTAGTTTCACGGTAGGGTAACAAGAAGTCGATAAAATGCATATGAAGTAAAATGTTTTTAATTTTGTTACTTTTGTTGTAATTTGTTGTTTGCTCTGGGTAATTTTTCTTACCTGTTAATAGTAAACACTTGTACTTAAGAGTCATAAATGACATGAATCACACCAAACACTAAACAAGATGGAAGTGGTAAAAAAATGTGGAAGTAAAACAAATCCCATTGCAAGTGGTGTTAAAAAAAAAAAGAAGAAAAAAAAAAAAGAAAAAAAAAAAAGAAAAAAAGGGGGGGGGGGGGGGGAAAAAAGGTGAACCCACAGCAAACTATGAACTGTGGTCCAAAACAGGATTAACCGGAATCACACAGCCAGTCATCCACTCTGAAGATAGGGATCTTGAGTTGACAGTTGGCAAAGTACTGGAGATTTAGACAGGCATAAAAGAAGAAGGGTTCATCTGGATTTATATCATAAAATATCATTTCCCCCTATTACATTATTATACCATGATGTTTTATTCATTTTCAGTGTAAATGTCATAAAGGTACTTTATGGCAGACTATTAATAGGGCAAGATTGGTAGAACATGGTAGATCATGCCTTAAATGACAAATTCATGTCATCACTTCACCTGCTACTGTCTGGTATCCAGTCAAAGTTTAATTCTGCAGTGCGTGCAGTGGTTTTATTTACATCATTTCCTCATCCCCACGAAATCGATTCCTAGTTACACAACTACCTCATTCCATCTTATCTGACCAGATCTGCTGCTGAGGAGTTCCTGACTTCATCACCAGCTACACTGTTAATCTCCCTGATACTCACAGAGAACACGTCATATTGCACTCTCTACAGCTTCCTCTTTCTCGTGTTGCTTATTACCTGTTCCTGGAAAAACTGTGCTTCTTCTCTTCCTGAACTTCAAAGCTCTTCATTGGAATTTTATTCCTGGTTATGACATGGAAACCTTGTAAAATTTCATATTGGGCTCCTAAGTGGCACAACAGAAAACTGTTTACCCTATCATTGGGAGATCATGAGTTCAAATCCTAACGATGCCACGGATGGCCAGGAGTCCACATGCTGTTCTGGGTGGGAGGGATGGCGTTACTCTCTACCATGTCAATCAGAGTGACACTAGATAAATCCTAGGCTTCTAGAGGGCACATAGCTGGCTTCATGTGTCTTGGAGGAAGCACTTACTAGCCATCACCCTCCTCCATCCATTTGTGGTGGGAATTGGCAAATGACCAAACTGGGGGAAAATGTGGTAAAAATCCGAAAATAAAACCCTTCATATCATTGTGGTCTATCGTCCTCCAGGTCTTCTTGCTATCTTTCTGCATTTCCAGAGGATGACACCTCTCCAATCTTGCTTGGAGACAATCTCCATTCCAGTGGCACCATGACCAGAGTCATCTTGGATCCTTCGACCTGAACCACTTACAGCCATCACCAACCCAAAAAGCAGGCAACATCTTTGATGCTGTCTTCACCAAGAGCTCTACTGCATTGAGTCTCACCGTAATATTTATTCACATATGAGACTATTATTTTGTGGTATTCTCTCATCCACTGATCTTCAACCCTTGAGCTCCCACTGCTTGTACTGTTGCTTTCGTAAGTAACTTCATGCTCTTCTAGTCTGCTCTCATTCCTATCTCCAAAACACTGTCTTTCAGATCTGGCTGTCATCCTGGATGGTGACCTATCATCAGGGGCACCGCTAGGGTTTCTGGGCCCCCTTGCTAATTTGTACTCCAGGGCCCAAGCCCCCATCCCCCAATTACCTTTTCTTATTGCCATGTGTGAAAACAATCATTATCAATAAGCATAACAATTACTGCATATTCAATAAGAGACTTTAAAGAACTAAATTTAAACAATTTATTAAATTAACTGAAATTATGTATTTATAACTATAAAAATTACTATAAAACTATAAAACTACTATACAAATAACTATATATACAGTACAAGTAATTAACACCATTGTACTCTCTCTCTCATACACGGACACTATAGAAACTCTGTCTGGATGTCTTTATAAGCTGTCGACTTGTAATTTCTTATTCCCCAAGTACCAAGAACA
>JANDJT010000050.1:20543807-20562289 GCA_024331685.1 Stegophilus panzeri
TGAATATATACAACACTGGACTAGTTTTATTGTCGCTTGGTGCTTTTCTGTCCTTTTTGAAGCTCAATGCTCCATTACTATTGCTTGATTGCGTGGAAAAACATACAGTACATACTTGGAAATATTGTGTTCCAACTTCCAAGGATAAACATCGGGGTGAGTAACTGATAGAATTGCTATTTTATGTTAATTATAACAACTTCATACGGGCTAGCTTCAGAATCATACTTCTCTCTAGCCAGTACTGATTCTGATATACGGTATGTCAAAGATAAAAAAAAAGGACAAGCTACATGTCTGTTCTGAAAATGCCCTTAATAATTGTTTCTACTCATAACAAATTGGTTGTATAACTGCGCATGTCCAAAAATCTTTAAACTGATTACATTGACCACCTTTTTTTCTACTCAATAATTTTTAGTATTACTTATAAACTTGGGTCACAATGGTCTCTTTGGTGGCTGATTGTTTTTTGCATTGTATACACACACTCGAACACTCTTGTCTTTCAGGTTATGAATTCTTGCAGATGCGCTAAGTGCTTTGTTTCACTGTTTCCACCGTTTTACTAAATGTCTAAATGCTTTTAAATATCACACTACTTGAACATTTAAGGAAAGTGTGTGCTTTCTGTCTGGCCGGTGGTCTGATATGAGTTGCTCCTATTGAACAGAGTACATTTGTGAACCTGGCAATGCTGAAAAATCCATGTTTAAGTTCATTAGGTGTTTTGAGTTCTTCTCGTAATTTTGTAATAGTGTAACTTTTTGAAAACGAGTTTCATTTATCATATAAATTAGTGTTTGATAAGTCTCACAATTCAAGTTGCTTTCCATATTTGCACCAAAAATAACACCAGCTTATCAAAGGCATGTAATAACACTTGCAGTCAGAAAGTTAATGAGTCTATTGTTCACCATTCTCGTTACTCGTTCCCAAGTCCATTTTCTAGACGCTTCCATGACTGTATATGGTATAAAAATTTGCCAGTTGCTCAGATTGCTGGTATCCATAACAATAAAGTGAATTATACAACCCCTGATTCCCTCTTATTTACTGAATCATAAACAATGGTTTTGCTAAAATATTAAACATGAAGTATACTTGCTTACTCACTGTTAGAGACCAGTGGCTGGTTAAGTTTAAAAGGTTTAAAATGACTTATTTAAAAGCTTAAATGTCTTTAAATCTGGAAAAAAAAATTATAATCACCCATTCAGAGTCCAAGGACTGAATCAAAACACATTTCCCAGATTTACTAGGTTTTCCAGAGCGCAAGAGAACTATCATCAGCCTTGATAAATGGAAGCACGTTCATACAATAATCTTCACTCAGTACTTTGCTCTCCGAGAGGGAATTCCCATAAATGAATATGCCTCGCTGCAAAAGTGCAAAACAGTATTAACTTCCCCATTAATCTTATTATAGGAACTTACACCTATTAAGTAAACTGTGGCATTCTAAAACAAATGCATGTATATGGCTAAAAAAAAGTGTACTGTTTACTGCATGACCATAAGTGTGTGTGGAGTTAGGGTTTGCCTACTTTGGTATAAGCCCTTGTCCTATGTTTCTGGCCTGTGACTCAGTAATGATCTGTGCCTTCAGGAGCACCGGCTTCCCAGGAGCCACTTTCTCTCCCAGAAGATAGCGCACAGTGCTGGAGAACTTGGATTGGGTCTTAATCACTTGAGGGGGCTGCTTCTCCACCACCAAGGAGCTGAAGAACCATAGAATAGAATGAGAAACAGATCCATATGCTTTCCTGGCATTCTTCTTTTACATAGGAATATATACTGATTCTACTGAAACTTGTCCCAACATATTTTTTATTTATCAATACTCCATCTGTAGCACCTCTGAGGCAAATAACTGCACCAAGTCTCTTTCTCAAATACATTTACATTTATGGCATTTGGCAGAGACATCCAGTCTCTATCAAAAAATACATTCTTATACTAGTTCACTAGGTCAGGGACTAAGAGTATGATCAGTCTAAAAAACCCCTGTTGGGGAAATAAAACCCAGCCCAAAGGCTAAAGAACAGAATAAGTCTAAACTGAGTGTATACAAGTGTGGATGAACCTTTGGATGAGAGTCTGCAGGAGGCGGTTCAGGCTTTCTTCCAGCTTGTGGATGTGTTCACCACTTCCGTGCTCCCTTTTGACCAACATCAGCTCCTGTCTCAAATTGCCATTCACACCCAGCAACTGTTCACACCTAAAGAGAGAGCAAGAGAGGATTTAAGAATGAGAAAATGCAGTAAAAACAGAAAAAAGCAATGAAAAAAAACAATGAAATGGAAGGGAAAAGGAGTTTAATAGCTGATGCCTTTAGTTCATTGGTATTTGGTTTGGATTCACACTGCACATGATTAAACAAGACAAAAGCAAAACAAAGTATGACAGTTATGTAAGCAATGTAGTCTTGGCAATTCCCATCCACTTGCTAACTCTCCCTGACAGCTACCAACTGGTGAGTGGGGCAAACTCATGCTTCCTCCGAGACGCGTGGTGCTAACCACTGCGTGCGTCTATTCGAACTGCTGCTCAAGCTGCCTCGGAAGAAAGCACTATCTGCCCTCTTTCACATACATGAGCTCAGAGACACCTTACAGACTAGTGTCACTCTGACAGGCTAGAGAGACTATGCCATCTTTCCCACCCAGAGAGCACAGCCAGTTTTGCTCCCTTGGCTCCTGGCCACAGACAGCTCTGGGATCATCGGGATTCAAACTTGGGATCTCCTGGTGACAGAACAAATGCTTTTCTGTTGGGCCAGTTAAGTTAATATTCATTCTAAATTAGTGCTCCTGATACTGTGTAAACACTTTGAAATGTAAACATTTGCTCTTGGCTTTAGCCTTAGCGATCTCACTGTTATGGCAATATGTTAAAGATGTGCTTAAACCAGCAAATCAACTTGAGAACAAGAACAGACTCAATGCTCTCTCTGACATAACATTACTCTCAGGACACTCAAAGCATCCACTTCCTTACACATTATTTAAACTGTTTTTCAGAATTTTGATTTATTTTTGTTACAGCCTTGAATAATTGTTCCTAATGGTGTTTTTACTTGCTTATATATTTTATATGATTTTTACACAATCGTTTTTGCCTATTCTCTTAGAGTGCCAATAATTCCAGAGCTGACAGCATAAAACTGTATGTATATATATTAGATATATTTGCATGGTTGTAAAACCTGCAAAGTCTTATAGGTCTTAAAGTCTTATATATCATTCATTTAGACAATTCAGTCAGGATTTAGCACAGAGACAGCACTGGTTAAAGTGGTAAATGACCAACTACTGGCCTTTGATCAGGGGTGTGTCTCCTTGGTTGGGTTGCTTGTCCTTAGTGCACCTTTTGATACCATTGTTCATACTATTCTCCTTGATAGACTAGAAAATGTTGTTGGCGCTAAGGGAATGCCCCCCTCCTGGCTCAGGTCTTATTTGACTGATCTTATCTGACTGATCTCAGGTCTTATTTATCAGTTTGTAGATGTAAATGGTGACTTCTCTACGCATACTAAGGTAAAGTTTGGTGTTCTGCAAGGTTCTGTTTTAGGCCCACTGCTTTTTTACTTATATATGCTATGTCTGGGTAAAATTATTCGTGAACATGGTATTAGCTTCCACTGTTATGCTGATAACACAGTTATCAGAAAACAGTTATCAGAAAATGTTTCAGCAAAGCCAGATGACAGACACTAGCTTAATAAAGTTGAGAAATGTATAAAGGACATCAGACACTGGATGCTTATTAACTTCTTACTTAATTCTGACAAGACAGAAGTACTTGTACTATCCATGGATGGCCTTTCTGGTTCATCATGTGCAGCAGTAAAAGACTTTAGTGTGATTATTGACTCCAGTCTTTCATTTGAAGTTGATATAGATAATATTACTAGCATAGCTTTATTTCATCTCAGAAATATTGCTAATATAAGAAATATAATGTCACTACACGATGCAGAAAATCTAGTTTATGTTCCTGTTACCTCTAGGTTGGATTATTGTAATGCCTTACTGTTTAACTCTTCCAGTAGGTGTATAAACAAGCTCCAGTTAGTCCAGAATGAATCAGCAAGAATCCTTATTATAACCAGAAGATATGGCCACATCACCCCTATCTTATCCACCCTGTATTGGTTGCCAATTAAATTTCACATTGATTATAAAATACTACTACTGACCTATAAAGCATTGAATGGTCTCGCGCCACAGTACCTGAGCAAACTTTTGGTCTTTTATGATCCGCCATGTCTACTTTAATCAAAAGGTGCAGGCTATTTGTTGGTACCTCAAATATTGAAGGCTACAACAGGGGGAAGAGCTTTTTCTTACAAAGCCCCAAAGCTATAAAATAAAAATAATAAAAAAGCCTTCCAATTAGTTTTTTGGACTCAATCTAGGCTGAAACCATATTTGTTTAGTCAAGTCTTTTATGAATTTTTTTTTCTTAGGTAAAGGAACACTCCCACTTTCACAGTGTTGACAGTGGTGTGGCTGGTCGCTTTATGTCCCAGGGTGCCCTCACGTCTGTGTTACCATTTGGCTCGCCCTTTCAATTATTAGTCTTGCTGGAGTCCTTGCTTGCACTCTGCACACAATGTACCTTGTCCTTAACCATTATGTGACAATTAGCATGCCTAATAATCTCTCTCTCTCATGCTACATATGCTACTCCTGAGATCCTGTGATCCTGACCCCTTCTGCTCTCTGGACCTGCCTGATCCATCCTGATTCCCTAGTTCTAATCACTTGGAAATCACTTGCTGTTGCTGAGGATGGCCCCACATGGACAGCCTAAAGATCAATGAGATTACTGTGGATGATACCACTTAAAAACCATGAAGATGGCTTTGGACTGCAATTACTATGATAGCTTTAAGACTGCAATTGCCATGAACAGTTTTGCACTTAAGTCTCCATCACTGAGCAGTTCATAACTTCAACAAAATTGACTTCAAGTTCAAACTATAATGAATTTCCTGGTCACACAATTGCACTTTTTGACCATGTAGTAGTACATTTGACCATGAAGTTTTTGATCATAGTTATAGAAGGGAATTATTTATAATTGCACTATGCGGTGTCACCCAGATAAGGATGGGTTCCCTTTTGAGTCTGGCTCCTCTCAAGGTTTCTTCTTCATATCATCTCAGGCAGTATTTCCTTGCCACAATCACCTCTGAGTTGCTCACTAGGGATAATTTTATAAATGTAAAATTTATTTCCTGAATTTTTATGCATTTATATTGCTGCTTTGTGACCTTGTCGCTTGTTAAGAGCGCTATACAAAAAAAATTAATTGAAATTTACTGAAGATGAATGTGCTTTTAGATTAGCTATAAGAAGAAGGTAATTCCAAATTACGGAGTATTATAAAGCAATGACACAATTTTACACCTGTAAGTAACACCATGGCAGTCTATCCTGTTCTGTCAGTGTCATGGTGTAGCACATGTGTTATACTACAGTTCTCATTTGCATTGCAACATGACTGAAAGCACATTCACCAACAACAAAGTTGTTCACTTGGTTTATCATCAGTGTAAATCTGTGACGGTTCAGTCCTTCACCCTGCTTCATGTTTTTAAATAGGAAAATCAACCATACACAGTGAATGTGGCATATTTCTAAGATATTTTTTGTCCACTAACTGAATAGAGAATAAATATTTCGTTTCTGAGAAAGACTCAAATGTTTCTTTGCTGTTCTTGCTAAAGTAGATTTTATTTGCATGAGTACGTAGAATTCAATAGCTTTTCTGGTATCACTTTCCTATAAGGTCAACAAATAAGTAATTTGTACTTTCTTGTACTTTGCATTATTATTATTGCATTACTTCCTGATTTGTGAATGATTAGCATATTATTCATCATTATAAAAAGCATTAAAAAAAAAGTACTAACACATTATTTATTATTTATATTTAGAACAGCAGCTCTGACCGGCTGCAAGACAAATCACAGGTTTATATTAATGCTCTCGTAGTAATACGGTTTAATACATTATCGCTAATTCATAGGGACATGTACGGTGGATGCACTACACAATCTAAGACTAATAATAAACTGATTTTAAAATGCGCTGTTAATTAAAAAATAAAAAGGTATATTATTGATTATGCTTTAGTAGACATTAACATTTTTGAAAAGAGTCCTGTGTCAACGTCTATATACCATAAGTGGGTATTACACATTCCTTGTGGTAGGTGCAATCTTGCGACAGATTAGCAAGTTTTTGTAAGCTCACCACGTCTGCAAAGGGAGGAGGTTTTCATCGAAGCCACGGCCTATGGTGGAGCGAAGCTGCTCCCAGCGCCAAGACTTTATACGGTGGATGAGACGAGTTTGGCACTGCTCCAGATTACACACTGCCTCCTGCAGAAGTTGCAAGCGTGTCTGTATACACACACACACACAAACCACTCCATTCACATACCAGAACTAGGTGCTGCTGTTTATGCCAGGTTTGTCTCCACGGTACACCTTAGGCTAAAATGCTCAATGAAAGGTTCTTTGTGTTGAGTGTATACCTTCGTAAAGCCTTGATATTTCCACTCCAGCTGCGCTATGCGATTCTGTTTGGTGACCTGATCTGGCTGTTTGACCTCCATCTCATTCTGGCCTGTGGAGAAATAAATAGAGAATGATACTTTCAGATTGGGAAGCACATTGAAACAAAGAACTACTGTATAATAACTGGCCAGAGGAAAGTAAATAGGAACAGTATACATATTTGTGCTATAACAGATTCAAATGGTGGCATCAGATTTATTTACAAGTAGTATATATGTAATCATTTCCAATCATTCTATTTATCAAGAAAATATATTATTGGGCTAATCTAAACACTTACACTAAATATCAGAAACTGTAGCCAAAATTTGGTCAATATGTATGATTCATCAATATGGTCTCAACTGAAAATTAATTAGAACTCATTCCATAAGTTACAAATATTTAAGCGTAAGGTTGTGAATGGCACGGTTCATAGTATGTACCCATTTCTTATGCCTTTATCCAAATTAAATCCAATCAAATAATCTTTTTGTGATTTATACTTCAAGAAAAGCCCAGAGAATCAATACACTACAGACAAATCCCATATAAACACATTCAGATATTACACTTTATAATTTCTACTATATTTTAAATTATATGTATAGTTTATATTTATGTCCATAAAATTATTACACGTGGTAGACATCGTAGTTCAGTGCAAGTCTTACTCTATTCTTCCCTATTATGGCTGCAGTGTTGCTACTATGTGTGTCAGAGAATTTACAAATGTATGTTTACACATTTCTTATTTTCTTATTTTTCTTATTTACACATTTCTTATTTTTCTTATTCTTATTTTTCACATTTCTCACATTTCTTAAACAAGAAATGTTTACACATTTCTTGTAATGTGATTTACAGTGGTGCTTAAAAGTCTTTGAACATCTGATTGTCATCCCATTGACTGAAAAAACCTGACTCTAATTTCACCTTCAAATTAACTGCTAATCCTCGAGGTTTCCATAAGCTTGCCACTCACGGATATGTAATATTGGATCATTTTCCTCAATAAATAAATGACCAAGTATAATATTTTTGTCTCATTTGTTTAATTGGGTTCTCTTTATCTACTTTTAGGACTTGTGTGAAAATCTGATGATGTTTTAGGTCATATTTATGCAGAAATATAGAAAATTCTAAAGGGTTCACAAACTTTCAAGCACCACTGTACATGGACAATATCAAAACCAGTGCAAAACTCCTCTCCTGAAGAGTCTGACATTCCTGGAGAGTTATACACACTAAAAAAAACAAAGAGAAGAAACTGCGAAATGACACGCTACTCATAATAAAATCTATGGCCCTTAATATGGTTAGTCAGGTAATAGTTAACAAACCATTAAAGGTAAATGCATTACTCTAAAACACACAGAACTCACAAAATGTTAATGTTAAACATTGCTATCGCTGTATCAGGATTAACCATCAATGCAGTGAAATGAAAATGTCAGTATTTGCAGGAAGTTATGCCAAAGATTGAATTCTACTACTTTTCCCAAAACAAAAAACTACATTTCCTTCCCAAAAATCCAACTTAAAGAGGGGTTATTTGAATGACCCTAGCCTTCCTGCCATCTCAAACCAGTGTGGAAGTTCCCCTCTGACCTCTCTCATCAGCAAGGCGTTTCTACCCACAGAACTGCTGCTCACTGGATGTTTTCTGTTTTATGCGCCATTCTATTCCATTCTCATGTCCGGTGTGAACTGAAGCTCTTGACCTGTAACTGCATGAATTTATGCACTGCGCTGCTTCTACATGATTGGCTGACTGCATAACCACATGAACGTGCAGGTGTACAGGTGTACATTATAATGCTGAGGGTGTGTGTGTATAGCCTAGTACACAAATGGTTTCCAGCAAAACAGTATGTTTCGAACAAATTTACATCAGTTTACACACAAGCAAGATAAAGCACATTTGTCCAAAGCATCCTATATTTGTGGAAAAGTTTTGCTTCACTTTAACTAAGTGAAAGTTTTACTTTTACTAAACTTCTACTAAGTTTTAATTGATTTACTTTTACTTTGCTTGTATTTACTCATTTGTAAGTCGCTAGGAATAAAATCATATGTAAATGTACTAAATCCACTATCTGTACTGAAGTACGCTGCAGTTACTCCTTGTATTCTTTATTTCCAATGCTTAAATATAAATCATATTACAAGTTTTTTTAAACTCTCAAAACTAAGGGTTTGTGTACTCAAAGTTAAAGTTCTGCCTTTTATATTTATGTGGACACTAGTTAAGTATTTTAACTGCCATCTCATTTTACATTCTTCTGTATTTACTTTTACTTACTTCCCTATACTTTCAATTCACTTTCCCTTTTACACATTTCTATTTATAATCCTATTAATTTATTCACCGTTGAGTCTTTCTTCCTTAAATGTAAGAAATGTGCTCTACAAAAAGGTCAGTCAGAGCTGATATACAGTATATACTGTTTTTACTGAAAAGCCACATTCAAGTGGATATATATTTCCACTTCTGCCTTTACTAAATGAGTGAATCTGACAACACAGTCTTTGTAAACCATGTAAACAGGCATAAAATGTTCACTGTTAAAGACCCTTTTTTTTTATAACTCGCTCTGCGGTGTGTTTTACAAAAGCAAAGTTCTATGGGGGAGTTTGTAGGATCTGTCATTAGTCAAATCGATGTGCTTTAAACAATAACTAATTCCGACAAATATATACGCAAGCGCCACTGCATATCCAGCCATTACAAGCTTGGTTTCTTGTTATCTCCTGAAAACTCTGGCGGTCTGACTTAAAACAGGAAAGCATAATGTGATCAGGTTTGGGGTGGATCTGGAGGAACACAGTGGCCAAAATTTTTAAATTAAGAGACAAAAGTAAACAAGGAGATGGCGGTGGACTACAGGAGGAAGAGGACCACAACCTGCCCCATTACCATCATGGGTCAGGATGTTGAGCAGGTTGACACCTAGAGATACCTTAGTGTCCATCTCGACAACAAGCTGGACTAGAAGGTCAACTTAGAGGCTGCGTATAGGAAAGGGATGAGCAGACTACTTTTTAAGGAAGCTCAGGTCCTTCAATGTTTGCAACAAGATGTTAGAGATCTTCAACCAGTCTGTAGAAGCCAATGCAGTCATCTTTGCAGTACTATGCTGGAGAGTTGGCATCAAAGCTGGAGGTGCAAAAAAAAAAAAAAAAAAAAAAAAAAAAAACTCAACAAACTGATCAAGAAGGCCGGATCGGTCTTGGCTGCTCTCTGGAGAGTTTTGAGGTGGTGGTGGAAAAGAGGATACTCAGTGAACTCACAACCATTCTGGGCAACAAACAGAATCCCCTCCATGACCTACTGGTTAAACCCTAACCCTTTAGCAGAAGACCCATTCAGCTCTGCTGTAGAAAGGAGTGGTACAGGAGGTCATTTTTTCCAATCGATCACACTGTACAACAGCTCATCATTGTGCTGGGACACTATTTTGCACTGAGCCAGTCTTAGGATAAGGTCATTGGACAATAGTTGAACTTGAATAGTTGAACTACCACCATCCACTATTCATATCCATATGCACTGCCATTTTACTTCCATTCATTTGTCTGTTTCACAATGTTTACACTGTTAAACAAAGTTTACAAAGTTAACAAAGTTTGCAAAAGTTTGTCATTGTCATAAATTCCACTCAAGTCTGCTGCTTTTATCACACCTTCAAATCCATAAAATTAGAATCAGGTGTTCAGTATTGGGTGCCAGTGATTAGAACCTGCTTAGGGAGTGCAGGTGGAACCTGTCTTATTTATACCCCTCTCATATCTAGTGTCTGGTGTTCTTTGTTATTGAGGTGTGTGGTGTCATCATGCCAAGATCTAAACAGTTATGTAAGGCCTTCAGAAAAAAGGCTGTAGATGCCTATGAGCCTGGCAAGGGATTTAAAAAGATCTCCAAATTATTTGAACATCATCATTCCACTGTACAGAAAATTGTGGTGAAGATTTCAAAAGATTGCCAATTTACCCAGGACTGGCCGTTTCAGCCCAAGAGCAGACCGTCTGATGCAAAAAGAAGTCTCCAAGAACCCCAACATTTCATCACAGTTTCTGCTAGTAAGTCTGTTGGTTTCAAATTGCATGTATATACAATTAGAAAGAGAGTGCACAAATTTGTCCTGCATGGAAGGCATGCCAGGAAAAAGCCTTTGCTGTCTCAAAGAGCATTAGAGCAAGACTACAGTTTGCCAATGAGTACACAGGCAAAGACCAGGCCTTTTGGAATAATGTGCTCTGGACAGACGAATCAAAGATACAGTTGTTTGGCCACAGTAACAGCTGCCATGTTTGGTGCTGACAGTTTTTCAGGAGAAGCTCCTCATACCAACTGTGAAGCACGGTGGTGGAAATATTATGGTTTGGGGTTTCTTCGCTGCTTCAGGCACTGGACAGCTTGCATTCACTGATTCAACTAAGAATTCTGCATCATATCAAAGAGTGCTTAAAGATAATGTGAGGCCATCTGTCCGAAAGTTCAAGTTGAACTGAAAGTGGAGCTTTCAACAGGATAATGATCCCAAGCACACTAGCAAATCCACCAAGGAACGGCTCAAAAAGAAGAACTGAAGGATTATGGAATGGCCTAGTCAAAGCCTGGATTTGAATCCCACTGAAATGTTGTGGGGGGGATTTGAAACGGGAAGTACGTGCAAGAAAACCCTCAAACATCTTGCAAGTGAAAGAATATTTCATGGAAGAGCGGTCAAAAATTCCAGCAAGCCGATGTCAGAGACTGGCGGACAATTATACAAAACGCCTACAAGAAGTAATTTCTGCTAAAGGGGGCAATACTAGCTTCTGAGGCCAAGGGTGTACTTACTTTTTCTACAGAAGAATATCACATCTATTGATATTTCTGTTGAATAAATGATTGAAAAAGCTAATTCTCCTTGTGGTTTTGTTCAAGTATATCAACTTTATTAACAGGTACTGTTTCAAAGATGATCAAATGTTTGCTTGTCCAAATATGTAAAAAAAAAAAAAAAAAAAAAGCCAACAATTTCCATATATATTATTTTTATTTTATTTCATTTATAATGTTAAAAATTACTTTTAGCACAGGGGGAGGATTAAGAAGCAGAATTTGCTACTGAAAATAATTCTGTGCATTTATTGTATTTCTAAATATATTGTGTGGATGGCTTTTTAATTATCCATCCATTTTCTGTACCACTTATCTTACACAGGGTCACGGGCAGCCTGGAGCATATTCCAGGGGACTCGGGACACAAGGCAGAGGACCTCGCAGGGCATGGCTTTTTAATCATGTAATATTTTATTTCAAGTGCTTTTGCAGTCTTGTAGCGAGAAAAACAGCCAGAAAACAGACAGACAGAACGAGAAAGAGGAGATAAAGAAACTCAGATAGCTAACAGAGGAGAGACAGCAGGAACTGGAAAAGGAAAGAAAGATCGTGGAAGAGGAGAGGGAGAAGATGGAAGATAGAGGAACAGCAGATAAAGGAGAAACAATGGAGGGCATAAAACGTGGAGGAGGAAGAGGCTGAGAAGCTTGAGCTAAGATGAGAGATTTGGTGGATGCGGACGGACAGAATTCAAGACAAGCAGCTGATAAACGCCTACCAGATGAGAAGAAGATACTGAAGATGAATAGATGATGATGATTTTCTTACTTGCAATACAAATCTTGTTCAGTAGTTATGTTATTTATAAAATGTGGTACCAGGTGTCTTATTAAGGAAGTAGCACCTGCTCTTTCAGCAGTAATAACATGGCTTTGCTTTTTTGGAAAAGGTGTGATTTAAGTGTACTGCTGATATCGTTGCAGCTATTACAACTTTCTATTCCAACTTTTTAGCATGCTACAATACACACAACACTGAAAAATAAGCTATAAAAACATAAATACTTGAAAAAAATACAGTGCTTCTATTATTTCCAAGGCTTTGCATTGCTGTTAACCATGTGCATGTTGTTATAAAGCAGCAGATTGTGAAGCACCATGTTGCAGATAACTCCAGAAGAGCATGTCTGTGCAAGAGAATCTGCTTGAAAGTGCAACGGTGAAATTTCAGACCTGACACATCTCTCCGACTGCGCTGATCCAAATGATGTGTCTTAACATGCAGGGCCACGATGTTTGGCTAAGAGCCCATTGTACCATGTTGGTTCTGTGGTCTAGCTGCACCAACATTGCTAACAAGAAAATCCAAGCAGGCAGAGAGGAAAACTAGATGTATACAGTATATGCAGAATATGCAGAAATGTTATGTTAAGCTTATTTTATATAACTATTACAAAATTAACAAAAGTGCAAGTGCACAACTAAAACCTGTATACAGTATGTATACAATACATACTGAAAGAAAATATTAAATGGCGACCAGTATTGAGTAAGTTACTCAAAAAAAGTAATCCCCTACAGATTGCTAACTGCTACTTTAAAATTGTAACCTGATTACATTACTGATTACTGCATGTAAAAAGTACTCAGATTACTAATGACTTTACTTTCACGTTACTTTCGAAACCTGTCAAACTTACAAAAATACACTACAAAGTGAAACTCATAGTTCTTTCAGTAATTTTAGCGCACGTCAATGTAGGACATGATCAGAAAAAGATGGATTTATCATAAAACCTGCCTCGGGTGTTGTCACTGTTTGTAGGACTACCAGACCGATAAAATATAAAACTTTTATAACTAGGTAGTTTGGTGTCGTAAACTGGAACTCATATAGACATTGACACACCTTGTTTTCCTGCTCAGCATGAGAGGATGTTACTGTTTCAGTTTCCTTTACTAGTTAAATAAATAAATAAATAAATAAATAAATAGGCGTACATCCATTTTTCCTCACACTGACTGTGAGCTAGCGTTTGGCAGAATTGAGAGCTGTCAGCCAATAAGACACGAGTGTTTCCATGTACTTTCCTGTAAACCCTGTCTGATTGGTCTCACCTCCGTTCACTGAAGATATAAAATTAAAGGCGGTCTTCTTTTAGTGACGTTCATTAAGAACCGCTTCAAGTGGAGAATTATTCGGGGATAAAGAAAAAATCTTCAGGGCAAAACGTGATTTAATTTTAAAAATGCATTTTACTTAATGTTGTTTTCTTAACAATAAATTTCTAACTCAAGTAACAATTTTATTGACATCAGTAACTGTAAGCAAATTGTAATACATTTATAATATAATGCGTTACATTACTGCATTATCAGAAAAAGCAATTTGATTTACTTTGTAACATGTTACACCCAACTCTGCTGGCAACACAGCACATTTTATCCTGCACAGAATTTGAAAAAAAAAAAATAGCTCTTTGGTTTTCAGTTGACTCACAAGACCAAAAGTTCAAGGAGTTAATCTAGTTAATGTTCTACATTATGCCTCTTTCACATCTTGTGTTCTTCATGGATTGGATTTTCTGCCAGGCTCATCTTTATTCACATTAGGTTTGAGCACTGGCGCATACAGGGTAGAGGAGAAAATCGAACCCCCAACCCTGGAGGTGCGAGGCAAACGTGCTAAACAGTAAGCCAACGTGCCCCCTTGCTTTAGCTAAATAAACAAAAGAACATAGTTTCCCCCTGTATCACCATATAGCAAGGGATGAAAAACTGTAAACTCTAGTTGTTGGCATCTCTGTGCCTTGCCTCACTGTTTGGAAAAACAAACCTGGTCAGTATATTTAGTTTATAATGTTCTTAATGCACCGTCACTAAGTAAAAGCAAATTAAAAAGTCCATAAGACATGAAGACAAACCAGTCAGTGAATCATGACAGAATCATGCACTGCTGCAAATAGCATCACATACCCTGCATGGGCTCTGCTTCCTGCTTCTCCCAGTTGAGCTCTTCTTGGAGCTGGTGAATTTGCTGACGGCAGCCCTGAATCTCCAATACCTTCAGCACCAGGTTGTCCACATCATGGCTGCTGGTTTCTCTGGGGCGCTGTGGGGTACCATTCGGTGGTGTAGGCATTTGTGGAAAGATCTGCATGGGCTGAGAAGTAGAAGATATCTGCTGTGAAATGTCTGACGTATAGATCAACGCACATCTGATCTAGGCTTTAGTGTGAACTAGTACGTCTTTTCAGTCTTGGCTGGGAAAAAGAGGATTGGCCTACCTGTCGAAGCAGCTGTCTCTCTTTCCTCAGAATATCTCTCACTGTCCTCACCAGTTCCAAAGGCTGTGACTGAAACATGCCCTGAAAAGCATCTCAGCAGGTTAGGCTATACGTTCTCATACTAACCGCAATGATATTTAAAATACAGTATGTATAAATGCAAGACATTTTCAAACTTGACAAGCATCACACACTCTGAAGGAAAAAGCTAATTAAAATAATATGTTAAACTGAAACTGTGTAGAGAATCGTGATGTGTTTTGTTTGTGCATATAATAAAAAATTGTTTAAGAAATTAAAACAAAATCTAAGATAAAATAAAGGCAACCTGAGTAAAGACAAAATATATAGTTTTGAAATGAGAATGTTATTTATTGAAGCAAAAAAGATTATCCAATACCAACTGGGCCTGTGTGAAAATGTATTTGCCCCTGTAGTTACTAATTCCCCAAATCTATGAAACTGCATTCATAATGGGGTTCAGCTGGACTAGACACAACCAGGCCTAATTACTGAAAACCCTGTTCAATCAAATCAACACTTAAATAGAACTTTTTCAACAGCATGAAGTTGATTAAAAGGTGTTACCCAGTAACACACTATGACAAAATTGAAAGAAATTACAGAAATGATGAGGAAGAAGTTGATTGAAATACATCAGTCTGGGAAGAGTTACAAAGCTATTTTAAAGGTTCTGGGATTCCAAAGAACCATAGTTATCTCCAAATGGAAAAAACTTGGCACAGTAGTGAACCTTCTCAGAAGTGACCGACCTTGCCATCCATGGAAGAGTGGCGAGGCAAAAACCACTGCTAACCCAGAAGAACATTAAGGCTCTTCTGAATTTTGCCAAAACACACCTTGATGATCCTTAAACTTTTTGGGAGAATGTTCTGTGGACTGATGAGTCAAAAGTGGAACTGTTTAAAAAACAGGGGTCCCGTTACATCTGGCTTAAACCAAACACCGAATTCCACAAAAAGAACATCATACCTATGATCAAGCATGGTGGTGGCAGTGTGATGCCACCTGCACCACCTGCCACCTGCCGCTGCACCACTGCACCACCTATATCAGTTTGATTTCAAATGCTATTCAAATCCGGTTTTTTTTTTGTTTTTTTTTTACACATCTCTTAATCCAGTAAAAGACTTGATTTGAATACTAAATAAATATTGCTTTTATATTTTATGAAAATCACCTTTGACCTATTTTGTAAACGCCATCTGAAAGATCAATATGGCAAGTACCATGTTCCTGCAGATGTGCTGGAGCTTGACCTTCTCCACCACATTGGGATTTTGGAACACCACTTCCTGCAGAAGCTCCACCATTCGCTCCAGCAGCTGGAGAGCCTGCGGTTCTTGCTCCAGGTTGTTCACGTCAAAGTCCTCCCTGAGATCAAACACACACACACACACACACACACACACACACACACACCACATGCTGGATTATCATTCTGTAATTTGCACATTATTCATGAATATCATGAGTGAAAGAATAGAGCTGTACCATCTCTGCTCCTCGATCCAGCTAGCCAGGTAGTGCCTGACGTCTATGGGGAAAGTATCTGTGGGGTAGAGCTCCACCAGGGTCTCATTGGTAAAATAAGGGAGCTTCTGGGAAATCTGCATCCACAGCGCCATAGTGAGGCGAAGCTGCAGCTGTCACAGAAAAATACCACCATGTTACAGCTGAAAGGTCTCATAGAGCTGTACTGGGAGGACATTTATTCCCCCCTTTCCTGTTCCTTTAAAGCTCATAAATGTCTTCTTCCAGGGGACTTACTTCCAGGAAGAATTGAAAGCTTTCAGTATGTTCACAAACCTGATCCAACTGATCCCCTAATTGTTAAGATGCTACCTGTTAATGGTGTGCTACCTGGTGTGGTGCGCGATCAGAATTGTGAACTGTGCTATGTACTCTGCATAAATGAGCAGGTGTACAGGTGTAATAAGGTGAATGGTGAGTGTATGTATGTATGTATGTATACAATACATTTTTTAACACACTGGAAGATTCCACACGTTTCAAAGGTAACCATCCTGGTAGTCCTCCACTCAGCTGTAGAAGTGTGTTTACACAAGTAACCATCCATTATGATGAGTCATTAAGTTCATGTTGCATTAATTAATTTTTGAGTTAAAATAAAATTACTGTATACATACATACATACATACACTCATTGTTCACTTTACACCTGCTCATTTATGCAGTTATCCAATCAGCCAATCAAATGGCAGCAGCACAATGCATAAAATCATGCAGATACAGGTCAAGAGCTTCAGTTAATTTTCACATCACTGATGTTCTGTGGGATTTTTTTGGGAGTTTACACAGAAAGGTGTGAAACAAAGATCCTGTGAGCAGAGGGTCTGCAGGCTGAAACACTGTTGATGATAGAGATCAGACGAGAATGACCAGACTGGTTTGAACTGACAGGAAGTCTATAGTAACTTAAATAATTACTCTTTACAACTGTGCTGAAGCGAAAAGCAGGTCACAATGCACAACACATAAACCACTGAGGTGGATGGGCTACAACAGCAGAAGATCACATCAGGTTCCACTCCTGTCAGCCAAGAACAAGGATCTGAGGCTATCATGGGCACAGGCTCACCCAAACGGGACAGTTTTTTTGTGCATGCTGAGATGCTTTTCTGCTCACCATGGTTGTAAAGAGTGATTATATGAGTTACTATATCCTTCCTGGCAGCTTGAACCAATCTGGATATTTTCCTCTGACCTCTCTTATCAACAAGGCGATTCTATCCACAGAACCGTTGCTCACTCCGTGTTTTTTTTTTTTTTTTGCACCAGTGTGTAAACTTTAAAGACTGTTGTGTGTGAAATTCCCAGGACATCAGCAGTTTCTGAAAATACTCAAACTAGCCCATCGGGTACCAACAACCATGCCACAGTTAAAGACACAGAGATCACACTTTTTCTTCATTCTTATGTTTGACGTGAACATTAACTGAAGCTCTTGACCTGTATCTGCATGATTCTTTTGCACGGAGTTGCTGCCACATGATTGGCTGATTAGATAACTGTATAAATGAGCAGACATACAGGTGTTCCTAATAAAGTGTACGGTGAGTGTATATATAGACTATACATGCAGACAGGATGTTTTTGCTTTAAAACAATAAATTTGACATCAAGCTCTCATACAGTGCCCTCCAGTAATAGTGGCACCCTTGGTAAACATAAGCAAAGAAGTCTGTGAAAATTGTCTTTATTGTCTTTTGAAGTTTTATTTTTAAAAAAATTCACAAAAATACTCTGCTCTCATTGATATCAAACAATTGGAAATGGGCATTTTCAATGCTTGTGCTATTTTCTTACAGCCATTTCCCATTTTGTGAAACTCAACAACCTTTTGCTGCACATCACAGCTGTATTCCTTGGTCTTACCCATTGTTATGAATGACTAAGGGAATTTGGCCTTTGTGTTCCCTCATATTTATGCCAAAATTGAATAATTCCCAAATGCCAAAGTTGAACAATTTCCTGTTCCTAGTCACCCAGGAGTACTAAAAAATGTAAAATATCAATGGGAATATACATAAAATATATTTTTCTCACATGAATTCATAAGAGTGCGAATAATTGTAACACACCTATATTTAACAAAGATTTTTTTTTTGATAAACCTGTGTTGTGTTTGCAATTGTTTGATATCCATGAAAGCAGAGCATTTTTGTGAATTTTTTTTTAAACAAAAGATCAAAAGGTTAAACAATAAAGACAATTTTTTCACAGCCTTCTTTGCTCATATTTACCAA